>VCJJ01002087.1:27252-41858 GCA_024139415.1 Backusella tarrabulga
GCGTTATTTTAACCAGCGCATATCACACTTCTCTACCACCTGTGCATCCGTTGATACCAATGAGCCATCCATCTCAAGCAGGAATTACCAAATATATCTACTATATACTTCCGGGATACCCTTCAATGTGTCAAAGTTAACTGGTGTTGGACCCAATAAGCCAGAATTCGTCGAAATACGATCCATTGCCTCCTTAACCACATTTGGTGGATCATCAGGTTCAAGCTGTGCCTCAGCATAAAGAGAATAAAGAGAATAAAGAAGAGAAAAAAGCTCTTTTTTTTCAGAATAAAATAAAGAGTGTGAGAGGATTCTCTTTCATTTATCAGTTTACGCCATTGTTTTGTAAGAGTCTTTTCAGTCATCTTTCCAATTAGATGATTAATGGATTTGCTAGGAGACAAAAGGAATAAGATGGACTCAATAAAAGAAGATATAAGAGATTGGATGAATGACTAAAGGATAAAAAGAATAGATAAGGTTATATTATTATTACCATTACCATTACCATTATCAGAATCAGGAATCAATATGTCATGATTTGGATGATGATCAGATCAAATCTGTCAAATATCAAATATCAAAGTGTTGACTTACTATAATGGTTTCCTGTTTTTATCTTGTTTTTGAATAGAGAACTTTTTATTGAAAAGACATAAAACTCATGCTACTCTTACAATCTCGGAGCTAATTGATGCTGATTAGAGTTACTCTAGCGCAAATATTGTTGTCGTATTTGACTTAATTTCTTTTTGGTTCGGGTTAATTGATTTGCCACTTTGACGAAATCTAGTTTCATTTTTGGCTAATTGGTTTGCCACTTACGCAAATTCTTACTGAAAAACCAGTAACTTGAATTCCTCTCTACCCTTTTCCCCGCGCGAATATATATTATATTGACGAAATATTTTTTGCTTTTGACCAAAAGGTTTTGCAAAGGTGCCAATTCTCACTAAAAAACAAGTAGTATTAGTTTTGACTTCTTTATTCAACCATTATGATGATACAACTGACATAATATCATAAAATAAAATGGAACTGAAACTAATAAACAATAATAGTGGTACTAATGTTGTGCTTCTTTATCGTAATGTTATATATAATTGTTTTAGCTGCTCACTAGTAAAAAAAAGAAAGAAAGAAAATTATTCAGTAAACCCTGGCCATTTCATAAATAAAGAGCAAATTCTGGCTTTTACTATCACTCCATTCTCATTAGTACAGTAGGCATATAGAATTTGGTTTTTATCTATTTAATTCACTTACCCTCCCCTTTTTTTGTAAGCCATTCTCATCATTACCATCCACTAGTGGCACCGGATCATAAATACCACGAATATTTCGTGCCAGCCTTCGGTTTTCTGGTCCTGAACCAATTCGTAGATGGCCTGAAGGAGTTAAAGGATGGCGTCAGTGGTAACGGTAAAAAACAGTCAAAGCAGCATTGGAAAGCCACCGGGTATTTTTCGACGGTGTTAAACAAATGAGAAAGAAGGCTGTTGAGTTAGATGTTCGCAAGGACCACTTGGTTCTCTATACCATGTTCAGCGACGAAACTAGTGCCAACATCTCAAGTCAATATAACTGTCTGGATACATGGCTGTTAACCTCGGCTGCATGTGTAATATTTGTGTCATCATTTTAGTGACTTCTTCCAGAAGGTCGCCCTTTGCAGATATCAATAAATAAACAGTTGGTTTTTATTAGCTATTGAATTTAATAAAAGAAATAATATAAAATAACCAGAAAAATATTTGTTGATTTACAAGAGGTTGTTCTCAAAAGGGGAGGTTTAATAGAATGTGTTTTTGTGTTACATGCAAAGATCGTCTTTAGAGCCACAAAAACTATGATACACATGAAAACTAATCAAGGGCGAGTCCCAAGAGGTCAATTAGCCCGAAAAATCATTTAATGAAAGTGTGAAGAACCTTCAAAACTATTCGAAATAATTTATTTATTGACGATATTGAAATAAAACTGGGTCTCATAGTTGACCAAAGTCATAAATTGTCACTAATAATCTTATTGATTAAGGAAGTGGTTTTTGTGCCAGGCTTGGATGATACCTAAAATGGAATATTTCGTTTCATTTTATTGGTGTCATGGAAACACCCCCATTGAGAAGTCCAAGGCGCCTAATTGAAATGATTTCGTCCAAACCGTAAACTTGTTGAGTTTGGGCTGATGTTTATGATTATAACTACTTGGTGAAATGTAGAACGGTTGGCCTCATAGCGTATAAAATGCACGATATACAACCAAAAGATGACTAAAATTGGCCATCTTCCATTAACAGCTCAGCGATGATGATAGCAACAAATGATTTTCAATGGGGAAAGGTAATATCTATTCCTGGCAATGCTGAACTGACTCAGCATAAACATTTTATTGAACTTAAAAGGGCCGACAGAAAACTGTTACGTTTATACTCGAAATGCAAATATCTTGTGATAATTGAAAATAATTCCATCACAAGATAATTATGTATTTATGTTTTAATAATGATATCAATTAAAGTTAATAAAGGAAGTTTTTTGAAAAAAGATGCGTGGGACATTTTTTCAAGTGCTGGCCAACTAACAAATCCGCATGACCTAATGTCCCATTTATTGGCATATTGTTTATGCTTTCAATATTGTAATCTATTTTGTTTCCTATTGTTATCTTTCACTCTTTTTTTCTTAGAAAAGTATTCCTCTGAATGATAAAGCTATAAAATAATAATAATGCGAAACTTAACAGCATTTTCTTTTGTTTGTTCAAAGTTGCATTTTAAAGTTCAACTTGCATGATTATTTCTAAAAAACGGGTGCACACGTGTTGTTGTCAAGCTCAAATCTATTTCCATCCCAGAACATTTTTTTTTATCTCTCCTTCTCTCTTTTATAAAAATTACTCATGACTGCAAGCCTTCCCACAGTTGAAGATAAAGATCCTCATTATTTTAATTATTACTCTCATCTTCAGCATCAAGTAAGATAATCCCCTCAAACAAAATAATTATTCTAACCCTCTATTTTAAAGCAAAACATACTACAAGATGATGTTCGAACAGCCACTTATCGATCGGCCATTCTATTAAACGGACCATCTCATTTCAAGGACAAGAAAGTGCTGGATGTGGGTGCGGGGTCAGGTATTTTATCATTTTTTGCAGCACAAGCAGGTGCATCACAGGTGTATGCAGTCGAGGCATCTAAGGTGGCAACAAAAATGAAGAAATTGGTGGATACGGCTGGTCGGAATGGCCGAAATGATTTTTTAAAGGATAAAATTACAATCATTCAAGGTAATGAGGTGGGTTCTATTTGATATAATAATCCTTATACCCCAAAATAGCCAAAGTAGAAGACTGTGATGAAGCGATACCAAAAGTCGATACAATTATATCAGAACCGATAGGTGTACTTTTATTTCATGAGAGAATGGTATGCATCTTAAAAAAAGAGGAGTTGGTTTTATTACTCTTATTTCGCATCTTAATATGTACAGAAATGTGTATTTAGCTGGAAAGTTATATTTATGCAAGAGACCATTATTTAAAACCAGGTGGTACGCTTTTTCCTTCCATGGGTGTGATTCATTTGGCTCCATTTACAGATACTGCGTTATGGAGAGAAACCATTTCAAGTGCACGATTCTGGTAATAATAAGACGCCCAACCTCGTAATAATAACGATAAACTTATTCCTTCTTGTGCAACATGTTATTATGAAGGGAACAGAATTCATTCTATGATATTGATTTATCGGCTCTTTATAGCGACGCAAGAGATGAATTATTTGGTAACGCACTTATTGATATAATATAATGCATCGTTATTTATACATGGGCATAGGTATGCCTGTTGTTGGACATTTTAACCATAAAAGTATATTGGCAACATTTGATCCGAGCAACGGATATCCAATTGACTTTACCACCATCTCAAATGCATCACTTCTCGATATCACCATCCCATTTAGTTGGATATCAACACGTACAGGTATGATGAATGGCATTGCAGGATGGTTTGATTTGGTGTTTGACCCGTGCGGCACCGAGGAAAATGCAATTCAGCTCTCGACAGGACCACAGTCTGATACAACACACTGGTATCAAACAAGATTCCTGTTTAGTGAACCGTTGGCAGTCAAGGCTACAAGTGTGATTTCAGGTTGGATGCGATGTGTTGTCAATGATAGCAGGAGCTACACCATCTATGCGGAGGTCGTACTGGACGAAACGCCGAGTGATCCCAACTCACTCTTTAAACTAGGGGGTATAGATATCTTCTTGCATAAAGATAAATTACATTCAAATAGTCGAAGAGGGAAATGGGAGTTGCATGAACAGACATTTAACCATAGTTATTGTCGTGGATAAAAATAAATAATGTATATATATTCTATTTCATAAATAATGAGTTTTATTTGTTTTCAATAGATATATTATATGATTGAAATTAAATATCGTGTGATGATGAAGTTTTGTTTTATTAAGAAACATTAATTGGGAAGAGTATATGTTTTTTTACCAATAATTAGGCTTTGAGGTATCTGTATACGGTGCCGCCATTGGGGAACTTGATGCAATAATAGGTTGATATACAGATGATGATTGTCTATAACTTACAGTTGGTTGGGATGTGATATAACTGACTGGGTCCATGGTGAGTGGCCCATTGATATTTGTGGTGTTTCTGGTATTGTCAAATACAATTTGGCCAAATAACTCAGAGTCTTGGAGAAACTCGCAACTGTTGAAATCAACTGATGAATTTAAACCATAAATTGGAAACGACGTTGACGTTAAACTATTATCATATTGTTGCTGTTGTTGCTGCAATGTCTGATTTTGTAACATTGGCTGCTGTTGAGGGCTTTGATGCTGTTGCGATTGAATATTTTGAGGAAGAGGTTGTTGAGGTTGTGTTTGTGGTTGAATTGGAAGCGGCAATTCAGATGCGTAGGGCGTGTATTGGTAAGGTGATGAGCTGTTATTAACAGGTTCATTGACTTGTGAAGTGAACTGTTTATTCAAGTTGAGTGCCTTGGTTTTTCTCGCTTCATTATATGCTTGCTGTTCCTCGACATCATAAAGTCGACTGTGGACTGATAACATATCTCGTGTAGTGGTAGCCAATCTTTCGCTCATTGGCCAGTAAGGTCCAAGAGTCTATTATATATATAAACAGTGAGTTTTCTCATATACACGATTTCACTTCCTCGATATTACCTCCATTGTATCAAATAGTATAGCCAACCATTCGCTACTCTTTTTATACGATGTTGGATCAGATGAAAAAGCCAAGGTCATTAAAACAGTCGAAAATATATAAGCTGAGTACCCCATATAAGGCAACATGTTGCATCCACAAATATCAGCCAAACTCTTGAAGACATCCATGGCAATAGCGACACTATCCTTACATGCACTGATACTCTTTTGGATGGGGTTATAAACTGATTCCCTCACATCACCCTTGGTCAATTCACTGTATGCCAAGCTTCCCCTGTGTAGAGATACAATCGCAGTATGATACATGAGATGTGCGGTAAGCCAAAAACTAAGATAATTCTGGCTGGATGTCTTTTTGTAAATTACAAGGTTCTCTTCTGTAAATTTAAGCTCGTCCGGTAATTCTTCGCTCCAATGTTTGATCAGTTGGTGCAATTCATCAAATTGATTAATGGGTGGCCAGTTTACTTCAGAAGGTGGCGATGATTTTGCTCTGCTCATATGTTTGCGTAGCTCACCGAATCGCTCCAATATATCAATATATTTCTGTATCACTTTTGCGAGTGGATCTTCTGTGATGGGTTGATTATCTAATGTATAGCATTGCAAAGGATCGCGTAAAAGCATACTATCTTCTGCACTAGGCGGTTCTGTGTCGTAGTCGCCCATCTCAAATCCTTGTGGTTTGTTTGTGCTTGTACTTGCAAATCTAATCAAGGTCATTTTCGTATATATAACTCACTATGCTCCTCTTTTTATCCACAATATGAAAAATACTTACTTATCAATTAAAAGACAACTCCAAAAGATACGCCGACGTAAAGCCATGGCAGGATAATCAACACTACCATCTGATTTCAGTATCGGTATACGTTGAGTTTCTTCCCTATTCAAGCTCAGCTCTTGACAAATACGAACAGCAATCCCACCAAATAACCAGGACCTTTTTAAAATATAAGAACTTTATTTTTTTAAAAGCAAAGTTAAAGTTCTTACCTTGAACCAGACGCTCTACCGTATTCCAAACATGACATAATACCCCAGAATTGAACATTTGAAATAGTTGGTTCCAATAAAGATGAATCGATGAGAGAAATAGCTTTTTGTGCGAATCTTTCACCGGCCCAATAAGGAGGGTTTGTTTTAATGCTTGGGTGGTCCGAAAATCTATCACCAAAATAAATAAATAAATACACACACGCCATTGACAATTCTTTTGCTTTACCTTGCTGATATAGCCATGACACTCCATACTAAAGGCTTTGAAGCAGTTCCATCCTGTATCGACTGCTTCAGTCTAGAACGATGAACAAATGGAAAAGCCGAATTGATATATTGGAAAAATAGATCAATCAGGTGTGTTACAATTTCGGGTGGAGGAAAATCACTGTCTTGATTTGGAACAATACTTTGCTTTTCTAATGATAATTGTCAACGAGTTATATAAAAGATCAATGATATATATATATAAACACCTTCTTTATTACCTTTTGATTCAAATGAAGAAGTACTGTAAGTAGGTGAATCGACTGCTATTGGTGGAGGCACTTCTCTTCCTTCTTTAGTAAGCAGTCTCTCAAGCTGTGAGAGTCTTTCTTCCAACAACTGCACATAACCCTTTCGAGGTCCACGTTTTTTGGACTCTGTATATTCACAGGTGACTTTGGCTTCTTGGCAATGAATACATTCCGGTTTGGCACCATCGCATTTGATCTAGAGTTTTTTCGATTATTAAATGTCAAAAAAACAAAAACTTCCTCTTATTGCTTACCTTTTTCTTTCTACATATAACGCATGCCTGTGTGGCTCTCACTCTTTTTTTCCCGGTTTTTGGGTTACTCGATGCGTCCATATTTGTTTTGTTCTTTCCAAAAGAAAATTAAAAAAAATGAAAAAAAGATTAGGTTTTGTTTACTTTTTAGTAGTTGAAAGCGGGAAAAGATTTCGTTCGGACCGGAATGATCACTTGAAAGAAAAATCGGAGTTTATCTGCATAATATATTGAATAGAAGACTGATGATTGAACAAGCAACTGCTAGCATTTGAGATGAGCAAGGGTTTTATAAAATATTAGTAATAGAATGCTAACTATAGGAAGCAAGAGAACTTGGAAAATGAGAAGAGATACCAGATCACGGAGCTATTCGGACTTTCGTAATATGTATTGATAAACAAAAGAAGAGCAACGGATAAAACGTGAAGAATAAGGTGCTTTTCTTAAGAAAAAATAGGAAATCTAGAAGTTACAAAAACCCTCAAGGCGCTGATAAAGGTAGCAAGACAAAAATCATATATCAAACTACTTAAACAACTACAAAGGTTATATTAAAGACCTTCGAAATAATAATACACAACACTGTAATGGTCCAAGACTTTTGTATACACTTGATCCCATTAAGAAAAGATAAACGAGCTACAAAGTGGAATGTGGGCACGCACACATTTTATTTTCGAGCCTTGTTATTTGAGTAGTTTACGAAAAATATGGAGAAAACGTTAAGCGGTTGATTTTGTCTTGATCAAAACCCTTTCCGGTCCGAACCAAGTGGTTTGTCGTCCTGTCTGAACCTACTTTCACACCCCGCCTTCTTCGGTTAAACATCATGCCATTTTGTTTGTTATCTTGATCCTGTTACTTTTGGCTTTTAAAGATAAATTTACTGTTTTTAGCAAAATAAACGTACAACCATCGTTTTCTAATTTAAAGCTGAAATAATATGAGTAAACTAAAAAATAAAATAAAGCCAAGTTAAAAAATAGTGCCAAAGGTTTCAACGTTCTAAAAGTTATAATTTTTTTCTTCCAAATAAGAATGAATGCAAAACTACGGTGGAATATTTTTTATTTCTATTTTTTATTTTAATTCATATTAAATAGAGATGAAAATAAATGTAATGGAATGAGGAGCCAAATTTATCATCTTTAGCTTAGACAACCATCTTTCTTGTTTGTAAACAATGGCAATTCGCACAAAGTAGCGTCATACTTACAGTATATTTTAAGATCATAAGAATTGATAGAAAAATATCAGCTATATAACTATAAAAATATATGCTGTACTACTATGCTCTTTAGAAGGACTCTACTGTTTTTTTATAAAAGAGCAAAAACGTATCACGTGGAGAGAAACGATGACTTATGTTTTGTTTATTTTTACACTTCTTACAGGATTTTTTTTTTCGTTCTTGTTTCTTCCCCGTTACATAAGCACGTCGATAATACTACATTGATTTTTTTTAACGAAGTGACCAATAATAAAGATAACATGGTGTAATATCCAAGACAGATGAATGAACCAAGTGGCGACTCTCCACCTTGTCTCCAGTCTCATTCCAAACTCGATACTCATTCTTTCGGTCAAAGTAATATTATATCTATTCATACATGCTACTAATATTCTTGAAGTTAAAGAATACGTGCTGAATAGGATATAATGAGCGTGAAAAACGCTGCATTCTACTTGAAAGGGTTGATATCAACTTTACCGGTAAAGCCAGTGGTCAATATATAACAGAGCTTACAGTATATAACTGTGTGATTTAGACGTAAAACGGCGACAAAAAGGAGCCAAGGAAAACACTCATAGTAAAGATAAAATAGATGATAAGACGATAGTTATTTTTTATCAGAATAGATACTAAGCTTTTTCACGCTTCCTATAATAAGTAGGCCAGGAGCATACATTACACGGGGTTAACTTCAGCAACTCCCTTGAAATTGCTGAAGATGAAGTGTACTTTGAATTCCACAATCATCTCGTTAAGGAAGAGACGACGAGGAAATCCATATACCCTTTGATGATTTCCTCTTTGATATCAATTCAATTAGCTACTAAAACATCCGGTTGATGGACTTAATATCACTCTTTTTATAAAAAACAAAAACAACTTTAATATTCTATCAATGCTAAAATAAAATGAACTTTATTTCTGACAAATATTAAAACACACACACACACATACACACACATACACAAACTGATAAAATACATAATGGGTCCATTGGAACAACAAAAAAGGAATGGTAACATAGCATGAATATCCTAATTGGCGCGCTATAAAACAATTAAAAAAAGGAAGAAGGGAACTACTTTGTTGAGTGATATGATAAAATATAATAAATTGTAAAAAACACCAAGTCTCAGCCACTTATTTGGATCCAGTTACTATATCAATTAAAATCAGATGTATAGTTCAAGTTTCCCATATGAAAATAAGAGCACTGGAGAGGAAGACATACAAAGCTTAATGACAGGTTCGGATAAATAAATACCCTTAATGAGAATCGACTTTTAAAAGATAGAGTGCCCCTCATTATGTAAGCATTACATAATCGTTTTATCGAGATTTATAGTTTCTGAAATCGTCGTTTTTATTGTGTTAGCAAAAGAAATATATCTCCAGGTATTCTATTTGTTCAATGGTATAAGTTATATTGTGAAATACAAGTTTCTTTTTATTTTTTTAGCCATTACATATCAAAAAGAGGCTATAAAAAGGCGAGGGATTAAGAAATGGGCACTTGATTCAAGTATCTCTCAGGACCAGTAGTTTTCATGTTTGTCACCAAATAAACATATTCATCAATGGTATACACTTTTGCAGAAAGTAGAAAAACTGTAAATAAGCTTAAAACATCAACGTCAAAAGAAAAATGCAATTCGGTCTGTAAATATTAAAAAAGATTCAATTTTTTTTGTGTGTGAGCAAATAAAATCACTTCCTCGGATTGTGGAAAATGTTGTGCTGGGATTGGATTAGTTAGGATTTTAATCACCCTCACAATCGGAATACGATTATTGATTGGTTGTATATTTTTTGTATTTTTATATTTTTTAAGCCGCCTATTCACAAAAATAAGAAACCGGAATTTGTAAAAATTAAAAAAGAGGTCGGGGGGACCTTTGGCATTGATATTTTTACTAACAAAAATAAATAATAAAAAATGACGTTTTGTAGTAATAAAAAGGAAACAAGATAAGTACTTTGCTGCGAATCAATTCAAATGCAATTGTTATATCATTATTACCAAATGTATACATCTCATTCTAGATTCCAATAAAATAAGCAAATAGGGGCTTGTTTTTGCTCATATATCATTTGTTTACTATTGGTAAAAAGAATCAAAAATGACATGTCGTTCTCCTTCCTTCATGTATATCACTCACAACCCTTTTTCAATTATTATTAATTTGTTAATACACAACCGAGGTTTAGGATTATTATAGCTAAACAAATATACAAATATACCAAGCAATCTGCAAGATGTCTTGCTTTCTGTTTCAGAGCTCATACATTGAACATCAATGCTGAGCAAGTATATCTGTTTACGCTTGTATACTAATGTTACAAAATGGGGCTCCTTATCTTATATATTTTAATAAGCATACCACTACGATTGGTCTATTTAAAATCAGCATATTGATTATCAGCCATTTCCTTGTACATAAATCAAATAGAACAAACAGGTTTCTATGTTTTCGCAACGTCATGCGCAGTTGGATAAGTATTGATATATATGTTCTTTCTAATCGGCACTTTCTCTTAGTAAACTCGTGGACCAAGTAATATGACGATTTACAATTAAAGTTTACTTTATAAAAAAAGGTGAGAGAAAAAGCCGTGTTTGATCGATTGGTAAGACAAACGAGAGTGTTATCATTTAGCTGCATATTTTTAATTGATATCTTCCAATTTTAAAATTGGTGACATTTTTTTTGGAGAAGAATAAAGCTGATTTGGACATTTATATGTTTGACAATTATTTTCATTTAATCTTGATAAATGCCGAGATAATAAAGAACCTTGGTTCTGTGAAATCTGAATATCATTTTAAATTTGTACAAACGATAGAAACCTATAGTCTATTCGAAATGATATTTTTACTAAGAGAGATAGATCCTATTACTGTTCCTAGTATGAACAAAAACGATAATCATGTATTATGTCCTGTTTTAAAAGAAGTAATAGTAGCTTATCGTGATATTATTCCCAAGACATTATAAATAGTTATAGTTTTACAAAGTATGACAAAGTATGCTGTGAAATAAAAAATATGCAGGTACTGTATTCTTTCTATTAAAGTTAAGTGATGTGATTACTTTTTTTTTCACTCCTTTTTACATACGCCATGTGTATGTTCCAACTAGACTTGATTGCTCATTTATCTATTCACTATGATCAATAGTATTGGATATTTATATACTGATTATTTTACCAACTATTTCATATTTTATTATATACATCTCTATAATGGCCTTAATAAGACATATTTTCGATTGACGTTAAAATCAGGTACGAGGTACACAAAGTTGGCAACGTGTGAAAATGGGGTTCATCATTCCCCGTGTTACATCCCCTTGGGTTTTTCATTGTTATTATTATTGGAAATATTTTCTTCCCTTTTTTACGATTTGCTGTTGTGTGATGGTAACAATTTAATAAATCGAATTGACACAAAAATTTAGGTCCGTATATACAATTTTGTCATCCTTTCTGTCTTTTTACCATTGTTATTTAAGTTAGAGAGAAACCGGAAAATTTTTTCATATGAAAGCAATTGAGCCGTAACGTTTAGTTAGATCGCTTTTGCTTCTGTTAATAATGTATGGAATGGTACAAAGTTTTATTTCTCTACGCTCTATAAAATAATATTTTTCTCTACATACTCCCAATAAGTTAAAATAACAGTTGTTGGGCACAAGTTAATCCTTAGTGTATATGGATAAGCACAAGAAAAGAAGAAAAGCAAACAGCGATTCGGATGCCAATTTTCTTTCTTTTTTTTTTACCCCAAACTAAAAATCAAATCTCATTTTGATTTCACAAGATAAGAACGATCAGTTTAGAAACATACAAATCTACGATTTTAGCTATTCTTTTACTATGACCAACACAATGTAAATAGACATATCTATTATTCCATTCGCTTAATTTAAAAGTATTGCGCGAATGCTATTTTATTATCACAATAGTATGATAAAAGCCAAAAATTGAGGCGCTTTCATGAACACTACATATATCGCGCTCTTACTGAAACTTTTTTTATATAATAAAAAACTTGATTTGTATTCATTTAACGGGAAAACATTTGATCCGATAGAATTAGTTTGAGTAACTTCTTTATTTTATTTTTAGTCTTTTTTTTTGTGTGTGTCTATGATCTTGCTACTTTTTTATATTCATAGCATGGTTCACAAAATGGCACTTGTCTTTGTGTCTCAATAAAACATTATATTCTCAGTTAGCATCTCGATTTGCAATTTTAATAATAGAAATGCAAAGTATGTACATTATTACCAATGAAAGCCCTAATTATTCCGCTGTTATGAAATGAATGCTAATTAAAAAATGATTGACAGGTAATTTGTTTGTTCTTGTTGACATCTACGTATCACTTGGTTATAAATATACCTTCTATATTAGTGTCATACATTCTACTCCTTTTTTTTACGTAAAAAAATTTAAAGAAAAAATTATAGAATAGCGGAAATAATAAAAATCAGAAACATATTCGTTTAACTGTTTTAAAAGTAAAACAAGAAGTGCATTTCAATGACCCTTTTGTTTTGTCATTTAAAAAGGCGAATTGGTCTGGGAGGTAAATATAAGGTTGGAATATATATACTATATTCAGGAACGTTGAAAGATCATCTCCGAGTCGAAAAAAAAAAACTTTGGGTTCCCTCTTTTTTTTTTTTATTGACTAGGGTAACATTATGATGGAGCTGAGATGTAGCGTTTCTTTATTTAAACAAATCACGTCTATAGCTGATCATTTTCTTTAACTGATCATTTTCTATTGGATTTTCCTTCCTCTTTTTGAATAAAAGTGTTCCATCATCCTACTTTCTAAGAAAAAAAAAACTAAAATGGAACATCGCTTATGATCTCATTTGTCACAATATTTCTATCAAGTGCATTTTAAATAACAAAAGGGGGGATCCAGAAAGGTGCTTTCCGACAAGATAGTTGGAATCCCGTAACACTAAGCCATTATAGAACAGTAGGAAAGCCACTGTTTACTTTTTTCTGACTACAGTTTTTTTTGACTGTTAAAGGTCTCACACTAAATATATATAATTGTATTGTATTATTAATCAGGCCCAGACCTTGGTTTTCTTTTATTAATATATTAACTAAAGTACAAGACTCTTCTTCATCTAATCAGTAATGTGCTGATACCATCTCCTAAAGAAACGATAGAAGCAAAATTGTCCTCCCATTCCTATAGATATACTTATAATTTCTTTGTTCCCTCTGTAATATATGACTTATTTCCAGAAAGAGAAGGCTGAAGTAACATACGAATTACAAATAGTGAATAAACAGTTTTACCGATCGTTTGAATTTGAAGATGGGACTCTTTCGATCAGACCACTGCTCTATTGTACTATACCTTCTGGATAATATGTTTACACAAAACAGTAGTTAGAAGAGCTTTGTTATAGACATTAAGACAAGAGCTGCTTTTTGATGATCGAAAAAATGTCTCTTCGTGCCTTTTTTTAATTTAAGAAAAGCTAAACAGGTACTTGGAGTAAATGATATCCATAAAAGACCAACTTGGGTCTCATGTGGTATTCCTTTCTGGTTTTGAGCAACCTTTTCTAAACCCAAGTCCATGGTATGTTAATTATAAATGTATCAGTTACAATACAACAACGTTCTAAGCCTGTTTTATTTTGTTATTTCTGGAAGAACTCAAATGGTGTACACTACGTGCTTGTTTTAAACAGAAAGAAGCCACTAGAATCTGATCTTGTGCTACAAATATACCGTGTATATGAATTATATGTTATATTATAAAAATAAGGGTTATCGTAAGAAATGCACAAACAAACAAATGTTCTTTAATGTGTTTCTTTCTTAATGTTGAGTTGTCAAGTAAACCAAATAAACAAAAAAACAAATGGTCGATGTCATCATCTTATATATTATATCTCTCGCTATTCCAAACAGTTATTAGCAAATTTAATGAAGATGTATATTTACCAAATTGTATAAGAACCCTTCTGATCTTTAAGTTCCCCACTTTTTTTTCTTTTTATTTGAATATATTACACAATTTGATGTTTCATTATCATTTTTTATATTTTTGTTACACTATTCTATTTTAAATACTGTGTACATGATGGTTTTCAACCACAATACTTTCTTTTTTTAAAATGGAAGGTAAAAAAAACCCCTAGACTATGTTTTTTGACGGATTTGATTGATTGGATTCAATTTTCGACAATAAAAAGTAACATTACACACCGTTTTTCTGTTTTGAAAAGAAGCTATGGATACCTTATTTTATAAAGCGATGTATATTTGTTTGTGTAAAAGGAAAAAAAAAAGAAACTGATAACTTGCCGAAAAAAAAAAAAAAAAAAAAAAAAA
>VCJJ01002087.1:54744-68826 GCA_024139415.1 Backusella tarrabulga
AGGGAAAATGTTGATACGTTGGTTGTTTCCAGACATGTTTTATTTTTCTCTCTGCTTTTTGTTAAAGTATATATAAATATAAAGAAAGGTACACGAGAAAGAGGTTGATAAAAAAGGAACCAATACTCGCCTTGTTGTTATTCAGTGTGTCTTGTCCGCTTCATAAAAACCCTAAAAGAGTCACAAGTTCGAGAGACTGAAATCACAGCCGTTTCCTATTTTGGAATGACCATCAAAGGTCTTATTGAACATCCATGCCTCTTTTTCTGTGTATAAGAAACCCTCTCTCTGTCATGTCTGTGCTTTATTCATCATAAATCGAATCAAGCGGGATATTATTGTTATTTATAATGAAGTGCAGATACAATCAACCATGTACCTATTGAAAGTGTGATGATGAAACAAATAAAAATCCTTGTTATTTCTAAAGTTGAAACTAATTTGGCTCCTCCACACGCAAATGTTTGTATATTCATATAATTGACTCAAAGCTAAAAGTTAAAATAGGAACAATTTCGCTTCTATTCGATATAAACACGGGCAAAGTAGCACTACTTATGCACCTTTCAATTGATACTTTGCTATATAAATGGGTTCAATATGACAGGTAACAGCAAAATAAAAGTGTGCCAAACAAAATGCTCCAAAAGGTAAATACGCAACTCACCATATCAAATAGAGTCATTTGATGAATGGCACAAGAAAATCAACTTGAAAATACCACTGGCTCAAATTGGAAATATGCTTTTCTTTACCCAAAGAAAATAATTAAGCCTTTTGAAACGCTACTCTTCTAATGGCTATCAAATACTATATATTGATTGGTATGCTCATTGAAACGACACGGAAGTGGATATACAAGTTAATAACATCTAGTATTCATTCTTACCGTAATAGCAGATACTTGGAAAATTAAATATACTAATTTTCCTTGGTTTTTGTTCTGGTGCTTATAAAATAAAACTAGCGCTGCCCTTTACTTTATAATTCAACCATTAAAGCAACTTGAACATTTATTAACCCCGCTTAGTCTGTTAGTGTGTCCACTTGTCAAGTCAATAAACAGTTATAAAAAGCAGTAAAACACTTTTATCAACAATGATGGAAAATAGAACAAACGATTATCTTGAATGACTCAATATAGATGACAAAAATAGTAGTATATTTTACGTACATTTTTTAAATCAATACCAAACAGTCTTCTTATTAACACGTCAAGTTGAACAGATCACGTAATGCCATAAAAATGTTCTCGAAAATAATCGTTCAAAATTGAAGAAGTGATGCTTCTGTATTAAACGTTGCACTTTTTTCAACAGAATACATAGATTTTAAGCATATGCACTTCAAAGAGATGCTAGGTCTTACTTTCTAATTCAATGTATTTTATATCAATTTACTGAAACGTTCGCACTCGTTTCTCTCAATAGTAAGACATATTCATTTTTGAAATTGAAGTTCTTGAAATAGCAACGATTTTTCTATAGCTTCTATGGCATTTTCAAGAGGATGTTAATGATGCAAGATAACTCTGTTCTATATCAATGGAGTGCATTTTGAATAATACAATGAGTCGACAAAAACAATCATGTGGCACTTCCATAAATACAGAACCAACCGATCTTATCTTCTTCTCTTTTTTGCTAGAAGCATGTATCGTAAAAACAGCGATTGATTTGTATATATATTTTTTATGTTAAAAAACAGCCAGATCTTACCCCGCTTAATTTGGTATGATCTCCTTTTATTTAAATGTTGATATTTGGAGTTATGGAAGACTTTTTTAATATCAGGATAATCTTTACAGTGGATCATAGAGACATTAAAATATTGATAAACAGCAATATATAAAAGCCAATACTTTCTCATATGTCAGACCATTACTGCATTTGTTATTATGATTATAAATAAATAATAATAATAAAAAGCTATTCAGTCGTATTATTTTTTTAATTGCATGACAAAATGTATCAGCAGTTGTTACTCAAAAAAAAACAGAGTTCTCTTCATGACTTCGATATACTTCTTTTTTTTCCGATAAAAAGCATTAGTTTTTTTAAAATAAAATTTTCTTAAATTCTTTTAAATGCACTTAATGAATACAACACGGGCTTAAAGTTTTATATTAGACCTTTTGTCGGAGAAAAAAATGAAACGTTTATTGGATCTTTGGGTTAATTAAAAAAAGGCTGAGAAAGAGAGTTTGAGAAAATCGTTCATGACTTGCAAAAGTAATGAAGCCATTCTAATTTAATAATTCAATCATTCCATATATTGGATGATTGCGCAAACGATCCTGTTTTTAGGCTGAGTAACAAGTGAAAATTTCGCTTTGGCGTATTTATAGTGAAATATCTGTTTTAGGAAAAAATATAGAAAACAGGGGAGAGGGAAAAACTGTATGACAGCCACTTCCAGAAGTGTGGATTATAAAACGCCCACTTTTGAAGACTATTCGTTCTTTTTTTTTGAAAAAAAAGGAACACTAAGGAGAACTTTAAACTCTTTTTGAATAATCAAAAGATTTCATCCCCCTTTCGAGATAAATAAACGATAAGGATGAGGCCACAGGTTACTTTCTCCTTGCTTATATACTCGTCAAATGTGATATCATTTTGATGGCATGTCTATCAATCGAAAGGCAAAACGGTATGGTTTACATCTAGGTTTTTCTTTCTTTTTCTTTCTTCTTCTTTTTCATTTTTTCAAAGTAAATAAAAATAAAAAAAAGAGAGAGGGCTCCTGAGTTTTATTCGTATTTTGTTGGGATCTCCTTCGACAGATATATATGTATAAAAATCCCACTTTAGATTATGATGATCATTCAAAACCTTAAAAAACTTAAAATGTCCCCATTTTTCCTTATAGTTATCATTACATTTTATATTTCATGTATCTATATATATATAATCTTATTTTTGTGTTTATTTTGCAATATGATGAAAAATACGAATATAAAGAGTGTATATTATTTTAACTTATATAAAAGGAAATCAATGCATACAAAAAAGGGGGAGAGTTGGATAAAGAGAGGAATATGTTGTTAAGATAAAAAAAATAGATATTTTGGTGTGAATGTTGTTAAATGTTTTTTTTAATGCCATAAGCGACAATGTTTCTTATTCATAATTGATGTCGTGTGATCATCAGCTTCGAGTTTACGTTTAATCATGGGAGGAGTCTGGGCTGGAGATGATGAAATGGAGCTAGAGGTGGATGATAAAGCAGGGGGTAAATAAGGTGATTCTAATGTTAATGATGCTATTGATGATGAAGATGAAAATAATGACTTTGTAGGTGGCGATGGGTATGCTACTGCTGGCGGCGTTTCTAGTTCAACAGAGAGATAATTCGATAAATCGTGTAGATCGATTGGAACTCCATGCATTCTGGCCTGAGTGCGAATATGTAATGTACGGTGCCAATTATCAAAGGCAGGTTGGTCAATATAGAGTCGATAGTCCAACAAATTCAAAAAGTAACGTTCAGCCGTATTGATCTCTGTGACAGGGAGTCCTGCAATTTTTGCCCAGGCTGAGTTGCGATATGTTTTATCTTGAACAAATTTAGACGCAACCACTAGACTAGCCAAGAACATGCGTCTACCACAGCTGATGTATGCATTGTACTGCCAATTACTTTTTTTCTGTCCTTGTTGTCTTGATAAAAGTTGATTTTTAATGGCTGATCTGGCACGAAATAGATAATACAATGCGGTTTGTAAAGTGGAATATGTTGTTCTGGATCGCTTTAGTACTTCTTGTATAAAAGTCCGCAATGGTACGACCGGCGATACTCGGGACTCTTGCTGTTGTTGAGGTGTGCTGGAATACCAAATAGATTCAATTGCAACGGCATTGATATCTAAGTTATTTAATTTAGTATTTTTATATACAAATTAAAAAATGAGATTGAAAAATAAAAAACATACCAACCACCGCTTCAACATACGCAAAGCGACTTGCTGCTGCCATTTTGTACGATCTTTTCATTACATCTAAGCCACGTACTTTTTTCTTGCTTTGCTGCTGCTGTTGAAGGCTAAATTGCTGCTGTTGATGATGTAATGCATAAAGATTGGGATCAGTTTGAAGTGGTCCTTGGCCAAATAATGTTGTTGTGTTTACAGATAATAATACATCGTTGCTGCGATCTCCATAACTACGATTCATTATATATAAAATAAGCTGAAAAGGAAGTAAAATAGAAAATAGAGTCGTTTTTTTTATATTATTATTATTATTAGGATTATATAAATAAGTTTTATATAACAACAACAATAAAAGTAGAAAAGAGAAAAAAGGCAAGAGAAGAAAGAATTGAAAGAAAGAGAGATATAAAAATGTTTGGACGACACGTGATCATACCCGACGCAGTGGGGGGAGGGGATTAAAAAGTTGAGTGAAAAGAGGGCTGCACATGTCAGAATTCGGCAATGATTACATCCATTTGTTTGTTTCAAGAGAGTTATAGGGAGAAAATAAACTGACCTTTTTGCGAAAATGAAAGGAGCTTTTTTTAAATCATCATAACAAACAAACAAAATGTTGATAATTATTTTTGGGATTTAAACTCATTCAGGAATTAGAAATTACAAAAAGTAATATAAAGATGTAAAAATACACACAAGAGGAGGATAAAATATTCTATTGGTTATGTGATAATCTTTTTTTAAATGGAAAAATATATAAAAAAAATGATGCATATTGGGTAAACGATGTTTACAAATATAAACATATATAAATATATACATATTATCATACAACATTTTATATCATTTGCAAAAAAAAAGAAGTAACTTTATTTATTTATTTATTATTCTTTACTTTTTTTGGGGGCTATTGAAAGAAGGAGGGGTTAAAAGGAGGTTAGAGTGCTACTTTTGAGGTTGTTATTACTATTTCTAAGCCTTGCTTATGGCATCATCCAAGTTTATTCCAGTTTTCTTTTTTATACACCTGTTTTAAATTCGTGATTGACCTTTGTTGTACATATGAGTAGAATTTTCTACTATACTCATGCAATGCACCATTTCGCTAGTAGTGGCAGAAGTAAAATTATTTTCGATATGAATTATTAACCTATATTTTTTCTCCTTGATCTCCTCGATAGTTGTTGTTGTTGTTGTTGTTGTTGTGGCGGAAAAAAAACTACTTTCTTTTTTGTAAACAAAACAAATAAAATCATATAAGCCCAAAAAGGAATTATATACTCACGTGGTTTATTTCCATACACTTTTGTTGTTTGATGTATGATTTTGCTCCCTGTTTTTTTTGTATTCATCAACTTGCCAAGCACCTAAAAACAGCACTCGCAGTTTCTTTCTTTGTATCACTACAGGAGTTGAATGTTTAAAACAACACTATGATATTAAAAAACTGAATCTTTTTCTCTCTCTCTTTTTCTCTTTTCAATCCGCTGTTATTGTTATTAAACAAATATACGCCAATATTGTTACTATTATTAATAGCGGTAAACTTTGTAACGGTTACATCTTCAACTTGATTATTATAAATGAGGTACTTGAGCACTTAATTTTACGGGAGTGCTACTATTATTACTAAATTTGGATAATCTCAAAAGTGACGATTCGAACGATACCAGCCAGTTGTAAAGAAATCTCCTTCAATATGAACGAGGGCTTTATCGGATCATTAATAAATACACATGGTAATTGTATAAAAAACGTACTCGTTTTAATAAATAAATAGACATTAGTAGACCTATTTGCTACTGCTGACCTAAGGTCTACCTGCTACAATCGAAAAAGGAGAAAATATAGAAAAATAAAAGAAAGGAATTCATATGCATTTTAGCCAGTTTCATTTTCTACTTCTACCATTAGTGCTGTTGTTATTATTCTACCATAAAATACAAGTTTCACCTTATATTTTAATCATAACGATATGTCCATTCATGCTCATAGCCATGGGAACTATCATAGTAAAACACTACAACACCCTATTCTTTGTTTGAGGTGGAGACTTACTTCATTATGCATAATTACATACATGTATACTTTGTCTGCCTTTTGATAGAAATCACTTGAATTGCCACTAGCTTGTAATGAAATTGCTTTTTTGCTTTGCTGCAGAAAACATAGCTGTTATTTTGTTATCGTTATAGTTGTAAAAAGCCATTTTTTGCTATTGTTGCTGCTGCATTCAATGGCTTTTTGAATCAAAACATTTGAATATCTTCACCTAGATTATTGTTAATAAACAAATAGTAAATGAAACGATTCATATGTCATTGTTATGAAAGTTTTTCATTGCCCAATTCATCTTTTTTAATCTTGTCCATTTTTGGCAATAAGCTTTTTTTTTTTGACTTGCAACAATGTATTGAGCAAATATGTGTATGACTTGAGTCTTTTGAGCATATCAGAAGTGCATCGTTTGCGTGACTAATGGTCAACATATCGCATTAATGTCATGATGAAGAATATAATCTAAATGTACAAACTCGCACTTGCAGTAGGAAGCAAGTTCAATTGTAGCCCTGGTGTTCCAGAGAATGGGAATTGACTGTGACTATCACTTTTGAAGGTCAAATAACAGGAATGGTAAAAAAAAAATCTTGCAAATAAAAACTGTACTTCACTCTTTCTTACAATGGCAACAGATCACGTTGAAGCTTTTCTTACTAAAGTACCTTTGGTAACTGACGATGAAGCCAGCAGCTTAAAAGGAGCCTTGAATATTGCACGTATTCTTCGTGCTGATCAGTGTTGCTACCGTTGTATTCTCCGTTTTCTTGGTTGTACCTCTTTTTACCTGTATGCTTATGAGGACAAGGTACACCCAAAATAAAGAGAAAACAACCTCATGGGTTTGTTATTAAATTATCAAGATCAATAGGAACTTTGCACCGCTTTTAATCAAGTATCACAAAAACATGGACTTGAATCACTAGTAAAGCTTAGTGACGATTTTATTTGTGCAGCATGCATTGGTGCGATTCAACATGCTGACAGCTTCGTGGATGATGTATATAAAAGATTAAAGGAGGAAGAATACGAGACAACTGATGTGTGTATGAGCTGCACCATGCCTATTGGTATGCTGACCCGCGATACATTGCTCCGTTTCCATGTCAACGATATATTAAAGCAGCAGAATCAAGAGGCTATTATAAGTGTATGGACGGAAATTGCGGTTAGAGATCCTAAGGATTTCTTTAAATATTTATTTGGCTTGAAGTGGAAGGATGTGACAGGTCTGGGCGAGATCAAGGGTGAGGCGCCTTTAAGAATGACTGTTGTCATCAACCACGAACCCTCGGCAAAGGAACATATGTTTTTATCACAAGTGAAGGAACCTACATTGAGAGTGCGCACTATTCGTCAAAAGAAGATCAAGGTAGTTGTTGGTGATTCAAGATGGTGTATTACAGAGGCGCTTAAGAAGGTTGATCCTACAGAAGCGAAGGAGTAAGTGTTGTATTATATTATCAGAAAGCGTCACTAATATATCTCGGTATAGATTAACAGCAGTCCCACCCCAGCCATCATCTTCACGAGCCACCTTCGAGTCTGTCACCTTCCTTCACGAATCAAGCTATATTGGAGGTCGTTATTTGAAATATTCGCGTGAATACAGCCAAACACCTTGGACAGTACGTGGAAAGAAATTAGCCGAGTATGCAGTATCAGATTGTTTCCAACCACTTTTAGAGAAATACCATCGTGCAGATTCGAGTAAATTTTGTACGGCTGGAAGAGAGGATGCAAATGTGCGCATGCTGGGCTCCGGTCGTCCCTTCTATTTAGAGTTAGTTAATCCTCGCAAGCCCCGCTTATCTGATGAAGATTACAAAAAAATTCAAGAGGAAATCAATTCATCCGAGATTCATAAGGATGCTGTACAGGTGATAAAACTTTGTCATATTAAACCGTAAGCACGAGCTATAATAGATATTTTATGCTCTTTTTATTAATCTCACTTTTTTACATAGTGCAGATAGAATGATTATAAAACAGGGCGAAGAAACAAAGACAAAACTTTACAGGTAGAAAACACCCTATTTCATTCCCATTTCCATTTTTAACCCGAAATTGATTAGGGCACTTGTCTGGTTATCTGAACCCTTGACAGATGAATTGATTGCACACATCAATCATACAGGCTCTACGCCATTTACCATTTATCAAAAGACGCCAGTTCGTGTATTCCAAAGGTATGTATTTATATATAATATTGCTCCCTCCATCCAATTACTTAGACCTAGAATTATAGACGTGGTGCAGCAGTCCGTCCCAAAGTAATCCATACCTCCACCATTGAACGCCTTTCTGATAAACCTGAAGATGCACACTTTGGTGTCTTACAATTACATACGCAGGCAGGAACCTATATCAAGGAGTATGTACATGGCGATCTTGGAAGAACTTTACCCAACCTTGCTTCAGTGGGTGGAATTCATTCAGCCGATCTATTAGAGTTGGATGTAATGAATGTTGATCTCGAGTTTCCTATCCAACATAACAAAGAAGAGTAGATACATGGCATTATTTTCTTGAGAAACAGGATCAATTTCTTGATAAATAGACACGAAAAGTGAAAATAGACTAGCAAGTATAAAACCAAAATGAAATCATCTTTTAATTTATTGTTTTTCTTTGATGAGAATAATAAAGTGATCCTCCAACCATAGCTAGTACCGTGAATCCTTGTGCTGCCACTAAAGAAGAGAGTGGTTATTTCAAAAACATTCATTTTATACAAATGTTTTTTTATAAAATACCTCTGAGTCTAAACATATTATTAGCATAGGCGCGGTTACCAGTTTTAATACCAAATGTTGCAGCAACCAAAGCAAAGCAGGTCAATCCGACGCCTTATTGTTTTATAAGAACCTTGTTTTTTATGATATCTTCACTTTTTTATTTTACCTGCAGGAACAAGCGGTTCTTCTCTTGACTTTCTTTTTATTTTATCCCAGGCAGTCTCGCCATTCATCATTATACGCATGCGGTCTAATTCTTCTTGTGTGTATTCTCTCATTCTTATGTGTGTGTAAAATAGAAAGAGAGAGAAAAAAACAAATTAAGGAACGGCTGGATAAATTCAACTTTTCACATAAATCTACACGTGTGTGTGAAAATACAATTGATCTAAAATAGTGTCTCTCACACTAATACTTATTCTCTCATCAATTTATGCATTAGGTAATGATTTGATTGGTTAATGATGATTATCATGATTAACATTAAGTGCCTGTATGCGATACAGCTATGGTAGCCACGGTTTAAAGACTATGCATTTAAAGATGAACCAGTGTGGCACAAAAAAAGTGTGTTTGATAATTTACCCGTTTAATGCTAATGGTGCATTACAATCGAATCCTTTTCATCATGCGGGGTGAGAGATGTTTCAGTTTATTTAGTCAATTATATTTAAAAGATACACAAATTATAGATTAGAAACATATGCTCGAGCAGTCGGGCATCCTTGATCAGCCGCTTTCAAAAGGTAAATAAGCGCAATTGAAAGGCTTGTTTCCTTCTCTTCGTCACCCTCGTAATATTCAAGACCAATGCGAGTGTTTTTGAAGGCATAGAATTTATCAGAAGATGCTTTAAATAGCCTTAAAGCTTTTACTTGATCTTTGCTTGTTCCAATGCCAAAATAATATGCATGTCCTAGGCGTAGTAGAGCATCTCCATTGCCTTGCTCTGCTGCTTTTGAGAGATAAATAAAAGCAATTGAAGGTTCTTTTCCATCTCCGCTTTTGCCGAAATAATATCGATTGCCAACAGAGGTATTGGTTGCACTCGTTAATTTATCGGCGGATGCTTTGAATATTTGAATTGCCTCTTCCTGGTTTTTTGCAACGTGCTTACCGTAGTAAAGTTCTTCAGCAAGATACCTATGGGAATTGTACTTGTCTTTAAAAGGGAGTTTGTTTAAAAAGTGAAGGGCTATTGTGTAGCTCTTTTTCATGTTTCCTCTGTCGTTACAATATTGAAGGCCAGTATTCAAATTGTCAATGATGCCTTGTTGGTTAGACACCTTATCATATAATTCCATTGCTTTTGTTTTATCTTCCTTGATGCCTTGACCATTGTAGTACATGTCTCCAAGATATCGATTTGCTTCAATGTTTCCATGATGAGCTGCTTCATTGAAATAGATGAACGCGACTGTGTTACTTTCTTCCGTATCATGGTTGTGTCTGTAATATTTGAGTCCCGTAGACAAATTTACCCTATTGTTTTGCTGATTTGCGCATTCTTTGTATAGTTCGATTGCCCTTGTTCGATCCATGTAATCTTCGTTGCTAAAGTATAATGTATCTGCTAATTCGCTTTGGCGTTCTATTTTTGCTTGCCTGGTAGCCATGTCGAAAAAGATGTGGGCCACTAAAGTGTCTTCGTCGGTCCCGGCATAGCCGTTGTAGTATTGAGAGCCTATTTTGTAGTTTGTAAAAATACTTTGTTGGTATGCTGCATTTCCATAGCATTTTATGGCTCTTCCTATATTATTATCGTTATCGTTGTTTAGTAAATATCCAAGTTGTAGCAAATCATTTGTATTTTCTTGAAGAGCAACTCTATCGAAAAAGATGAACGCAGTCTCTCGATTTTTAATTACTCCATCACCACCGCTATAGTACTGAAGACCTGTAGTCATGTTTGCCCGACTACCTTGCTGTATAGAACAAGACTCGTATAGTTTCGTAGCTTCTGACCGGTCTTGTTTAACGCCTTGACCAAAATAATACATGTCTCCCAAGTATAACCGAGCCTTTATGCACCCTTGTTCGACCGCTTTTTGTATATATATAAATGCAATCGAATAGCTTTTTTTAGTATCAGAATCCCCATGGTAGTATTGAAGACCTATTGATAGATTTTTAAGGCAATCGCATTGATCAGAATAGATCTCGTGTAATTCAAGCGCCTTTTTTCGGTTTTTTTGGATCCCTTTCCCGTAATAGTACATATCTCCTAGACGCCTTTTGATTAGATAATTTCCTTTGTCGGAAGCTGCATCCAAGAATATAAACGCAATACAATCATTTTGTTGAAAAGAGCTAGTGTTGGTAAGGTATTCTAGACCTGTTCTCGTGTTTTCAGTATGGCTCTGTCTAGTCGAAAGTAATTTACAATACTCCAGGGCTTGCTCTTCGTCCTTTTCTGTGCCTTTTCCGTAGTAATAAATTTCCCCAAGATACCTCAGTGCATCGTTACCCCCTTGAAGTCTAGAAATATTGAAATGAACAAGCGCAATGACATAGTTTTGTTGGACGGCGTTATCTCCTCTGTAGTATCGAATTCCTGTCAAAAGGTTTTCCCACTGATGTTGCTGAAGACCATAGGATTTGTACATCTCCAACGCTTTCTCTTGATCTTTCTCCACCCCGTATCCGTAATAATACATATCTGTCAAATACAATTGGGCCCTTCTAATGTTGTGAGATGCTGCAATTTCAAAATAAATGTGCGCGATGGAGTTGCTTCTTCTTCTTTTATTCGAGATTAATTCATAGTATTCACAGCCTGTTTGGTAGTTTTCCTGCGCACTCTGATGATCTGCCCAATTTCTGTGGAATTTTAGAGCGTTTTCATGATTGATTTCTACACCGTCTCCATAGTAGCACATATCTCCGAGGTATTTACCCGCTTTTGAGTAACCTTTTTCAAAGGCTTTGGTAAAGTATTTAAAGACTGTGTAATAATGTGTATCTGTGGCATCGAGAGTATCACAGTCAGTTGAACATTCCTGATCATAGTACCCCACAGCGATTTCGTATAACAGTTTCATGTCCAGTATGTCGATTACAGTATCAAACATGTCGAGTTTTCTATTCTGTATCAGCATTTCTGATCCTTGTGAATGTCGGTTGGTAATTGTTATATAATGCAGAGCATCTTTATTATTGTAACCATTTAACGACATATGAAAGTAACTCCATGCCTTTTCGTAGTCAGTTTCGACCAGCGTACCGTCAAGGTAAATGCATCCTAATCGAAAGTACATGTGTCCATAAAAATCAGGGTCTTCCTCGTTACGTTCATGATTACTTGCAAAATGCTGTAAAATATGAAACTCCTTGCGGTTAAAAGGCATTTCATCGAGTCTGTCGTTTTGTAAATCAAATAGTCGTACTATAGCATCGTCGTTTCTTTGCGCATAGGCTTTTTTGTACCATCTTATAGCCTCCAAGAAATCGCATTGAACAAGCTCTCCATCTTCATGCAACTTTCCCATCATGTACTGCCCATTAGAGTCGTTGTTTTCGGCCGCTTTACAGTAGTATTCGAGTGCTTTTGGCTTGTCTACGGTCACTCCATTACCGTGGTGGTTTATTAGCCCCAATTCAAAACAAGCACTACTGCTCCCATTATTCATAGCGCTCTCAAAACATTGAATAGCCTCTGACCAGTTTTGGCGGGTGCCCAGACCACCTTTATAAAGTAGACCTAGACGATAAGCTGCTTCTTTGTGGTCTTCAGAAACCGCCATTAGGTACCACTTGATTGCCTCTTCATATTTAGGAGTTTCCATTATTTTTTCGTAGATATACCCAACTTTGTATTGTAGTTCAATGAGACCATTTGCAGCTACAAATTCATACATAGCGAGTAAGTGATTGAAATCTTCGGAAGAAGATGATCGTAACTCTTCAATTGTATTATCACCAGCACCGTCGTTTGAGTCAGATGTGATATTTATAATCGCATATGCTCTCTTATGATCTCGATTAGATGCATCATTGTATAGCTGATATGCCTTCAATAAATCTGGAGAAACACCAATGCCGTAATGGTACATTCTCGCCATCTCAAATATGGATTCTGTATGCTGATTTTCCATCGCAAGTTCATAGAGTTTAATTGCCATAGAGGAGTTGTGATAGAATCCTTCTTCTATATAGATTTTTCCTAGTTTGTAGTAGGCTTCCGTTACCCTTCCATTAACCGCCAGCCTGTACCATTTAATAGCATTTTCTTGATCACCAAGCGACAAATAATAATCACCCAGTTTGTCTTGCACGACTATATTTCCATTTTCAGCTACCTCTTCGAGCATTTCCATTATAGATAAATACATAGACCTGCTTCTACCATTTTCGTTTAAGCAAAAGAGAGGAACTAAAAGCAAGCGTGATTCTGAGTGTCCCATGTTAGCAGCATTGAAAAATAGATAGAAAGCTTTTGACACATCCCGTGTTATATCGGCTCCTTCCAGATACATATTGGCTAATGAACACATGGAGTCTGGATTTCTAAGGTTTGTTCCCGCAATGTAATATCTGTATGCAGTCAACAGATCCTGAGTTATACCTCTTCCATTTTCGTAAATCTTTCCTAGTCTGTAGATAGCCCTTGAATCGTTCCTTTGTTCAGCTTTCGAATACCAGTCAAATGCCAAAGAAAAGTTAATGTTGAGAACTTGGTCACCATTGTAATCTTGGAGTCCATTTTCGTATGCGTATCCAATGTTGTATTCTAAATCACCCATATTGTGTTTGATAGCTTTTTGGAGCATCGTTATAAAATTGGAGTAGTCAAGTATTGATTCGGAGTAAGTTATTGGTGTGTCAAAGAGACATGTCGCACTGAAATAATTGCTTTTTGCAGCGTCGCGTATCAATTCATAAGCTTTTATATAATCCTGCTCCACATTAATTCCATTAAGGTACATGCAACCAAGTTTGTATTTTATTCCAGCATCTCCAAGATCTGCAGCTAGGGTGTAATATTCTATCGACTTGACAATATCTTTTTCAACATAGTCTCCCTTTTCATACATTCTGCCAAGTAACACCTGAGCAGCTAAATTTCCATGATTTGCTGCATATTTATACATATTAAATGCTCTTTTTCTATCGCTTTGGATGCATATCTCGTTGTCAAATGTGATGCCCGTCCAATACATTTTTCCAAGATGATACAAGGCCCGGCTGTTTTTTTGAGATGCAGACCTTGTAAACCATTCAAACGCCTCGTTTACATCCTTAGTTAACCCAATACCTTATGTTTGAAACAAGTTAAATTAACTGTTTGTTTCTATTGAACAAAATTTCCCTCAATTATAAAAATTCCTGTAAAAAAAAAAAAAAAAAAAAAAAAAA
>VCJJ01002088.1:5577-15599 GCA_024139415.1 Backusella tarrabulga
CTAAGTGCATCAGTCAATTCAATACTGATTTTAATAACACTAATACACCGCCATCCTTCTGTATTGAAAGCGAGGCTAGGGCATGTTGCGATGCAACATAAGGGATATTTCGGTCGAATTTTGTGGCTTTTAAAAACTAATGCTCATTTAAAGGTATCCCGGACTTTGAGATCCGTTGAGAACCGATGAGATCCAAAGTCATGTTACTGACTGTACACAATGAAATAACCACTTTTATCTAAAAGTAAAATTTAATAGAATGTATATAATTGGTAAAATAATAAAAGGGATTAAAAAGAAGCAATTTTGTGAAAGTCCAGTATACTTTTGGACATCTATGAAAAAAAATTAATAAAATTTTCTGAAGTGGAAGAAGCCAGTTCTCTTTTTTTTATCAACGTTTTTCTTTTGCGACGCATTAGCAACGAATTTCTTTTTTATGATGCTTCGATTTTCAGTAACACCTTGAGTAAGTTTCTGGCCATTGTAGACAATTTCCACATTTACATTTGCGCTGGTTATTTCAAACCACATGTCAAATGAAACTTTATCCCCATCTTGCATATGAGGTAATTCTGGCATCTTTGCTGTAACTTTCAATATATAATCACCCAGTTTTGTGGTTAGGCGGGGTGATTCTTTAAGCTCAGTGGAATAAATAGCTAAAGTAAATAATTAAAATAAAACTGAAATTAGTGCTTCTTCTTCATGATATTACTATTATTTTATATTAACCAAAATTTACCAAACACTGGATCATTTGGATACGTGACATGAACTTGTTGGATATAGATATGTCCTTTCTGGAGAGGAGATTCTTTTGAGACGATGGGTGAAAATACATTCTGATAGTAGACATCGCCATCATATCCAACGATTTTCTGCTCAGGATCATCTGCTCTTTGACCTAATTTATCTTTCACCTGTAGACCATAGGAAAATCGGGTCAAACCTTCGGAGACCATTCTAGGGCGCAACCCAAAAGAAACGGCACCTTTACAGATGGATAGTTCTCCATTTGGCGGCCTTCCAATGACTTCAGCGCCAATGGATCTTTGTTTAAATCTATCTTCTATCTTTCTAAACAAATAATTTGATTTTCCAAAGCCACCAACAACCAAGATCGCGTCTAGCCTGCGTTCGTTTTCGTTTAATTTTTGAAGCTGATCATCGATTAGATCCAATACTTGAGTTACAACTGGCTTAAAGACAAAGTTCTCTATATCAACATATGGTACAACAATTTGATCATCTTCAATAAAATCTTGAATATCTCCTACATCAGGGAGATTGCATTCAATAGGCACTGGTATTAATAAATTGTCCTCAAGATTTGCATCTACTTCACAATCAAAGTTTGGCTTTAAAATAGTATAAGTGCATCAATAACTACTAATACCCTGTAAAACATATTCACCTTAATCTCATATATAAAGTAGTCTACTATTTTGTTAATGCCAGTGTGTGTTTTTTTGATATTCTTCTCATTAAACTTTTTTACGATATATTCTCTAAAGTATTCATCTAGGAATACCGAACCTGCGTTGGCTCCAGCGCCAGATGTCATTTCGGATATGAGTTTGCCTCCATCTTTGTCCTGAGTCACTTGGAAAGTGACAAGATCGACAGTACCTCCACCAGCATCACAGATCATAAACTTCTGGCCGATCTCCATATTGAATCCGTCATAGTATCTTTCACAATACATAGCAGCAGCCTCGGCTTCTGTGATGAAGTGCACTTTAGAATCAATGTCTTCTTTTTTCACTAAGCCTGCTTTTTCTACTGCGACTCTCATTGTGTTCTTGGCCTCGTCAGACCACATTGTAGGTATCGTGATGATATATGCCACATTATCACTAGAGATTCCACGTTCTTTAACTTTCAATCTGTCAATGGCTTTTTTGTTGAATTCACGCAAGTAGTCTGTAATGGCGTCAATGACCTCAAAATCCTTTAAGCCTTTTAATTCACGATCGTCGACGTCTCCATCGTATTCTCTAGATAGTAGCAACTTAAAATGGCGGAAGAGTATACCATCGGAAGCTGGTGATTCACTAGCATCTTTTGCATGGACTCCAAATTTAGGTTTTTTCCCATCCTTAGTGTAATAGAGCAGTGAGGGAGTCTTGGATGCAGCTATGTTATTTTGCTTTGGCCTGATAAAATGCCCCAGTTAGTAATAAAAAAAAATTATATATATATAGCGAAACTTACCAATCTTTAAACTCGTGAATTACAAAGTTGTGATCTGCATCAGTTCTGTTCCAATATTTTGCCTTAGCATATGCAAGACCTGAAAAGCTTGTACCAAAATCTTATATATATATATATATATATATATATATGTACATTTAGCTCAAATATTTTATTATGGTTTGAAAGTAATACACTTACCTAATCCAATAACGTAATCGACGTTGCTGAAATCGATTTTTTTACTTTCAACAGAAGGACGTTTGTCGGACTTGGCGATTGGTATTTTATGTTTCTTTCCAAAAGTGACACCATCTAAATAAGGTACCATTCGTCCATTTTTTCTAAATCCATAGATGATAAGACCTCTGGATACTGCAAAACGTCTTTCCGTCATTAGTTTGGCCTCTGATTCTGCGTTACCAAATTTTTTATAAATAATGCTTGGCAGATAGTTGTCATCACCAATTGTTCCAGATATGATTATGCCGCTTGGGTTCTTTCCAAGTTTATGTATAACTTGACCGATTCTGTTTAGGATGTCTTCCGAGACGGGACCAAATATTTTGTTTCTCAAATCTTCGTGTGAGAAGTTGAAAGTTCCATCGTCAAAGTTTTTAAAACGAATTGTGTTATCAAGTCCTGGTATATCAAAAGGCGAATCTTCGGTATTATCATTATAGGTTGACTATGGTTGCACGATATTTTTAGATATTAATAGTTTGTACAATAATGTTTGTTCACAAAGATTATTACCATGATACGGTGAACATAGGAATCAAAGACGCTCTCCTGAGCTCGTTTCAGTAGATTCAAGTCCCCATCACCGGCCGAGATATTATCATCTAGATATCTTCTCAAATTCCTGTCTGGTTCAGTGCTTCCACATTTGCTACTAGATTGCTCAAATTGTGCTTCGATGGTTCCTGTTTCGGCCAACTCATCAGCTTGGATGGTGGATATACCAAAACTTGTACGTCCAAGAGCACAAATGATATATGGACTGCTTGAGCATTTTATTTTATCATCTATTGTACATGCGTATGCGGTGGCCTCTGACTCTGATATAAAGGTTAATTTTTCCTTAGAAAAACTGGGGCTAACAATTCCTGCCAATTCCAAGACTTCTGTCATCCTGGCTTCGTACCCTTTCTCCTTCTGATTGTCAGGATATGATATAATATAGCGTATTTGACTTTTATCTACTATTTTTTTATCGGTATTTGCGTTGCCGTCCTTTTGAGAGTCACCAGTTTGTTCAGCCTCGTTGGATTTGAAGTGTTCATTCATTTTGTCAACACCATGTTCATGGACCTGCTGAAGGTAATCAGCAGCTATCTTGATGGGATTCAATCCTTCAGGTAAAGGATATTGGTTCTGGTATTCAAGATCCGTTAGGTACGATTTGATATTAGAAGTGTGGAACAAGTCATCACTCTTAAAATGTCTCTTATCGGCATAGCCTCCCCACAGTGGGAGTTCATCGATTTTTTTGTAGAGACAACAAGAGGGAGCTCTTCCACCAAAAAAATTTTCATCAGCGTCTGGCCTAAAAATGTATTATTTAGTTATCAGAATTAGGATACAATAGAAGGGTATTTAAATACCAGTCTTTAACTGTTCCAATAAACTTTTCGTCACCCTCACGGGCATAAGAAAAACTTGTAGAGAAATCTCCAAAGTCTATTTATATAAAATCACATAAGTAAATTTAATTGTTTTTAATGCTTCAGCTTCCCGTACCAATTCCTACTATAAAGTTAAAGCCCATCGAAATTACGTATCTTTTTTCACAATTATATTGGGTAAATAGAATAATTAATGAACGCAATAAAAATCAAAGAAAAGAAGAAATCAAAACAAAAAGAATAAATATGAATAGCTGCTTGCGAAATATATCAAAACCTAAAAAAAACACACACGCACACACATCATGTACGACTTTGGCTTTGTCCTTATTTTTTTAGGTTTTGTACTAACTATTTATCCTCATGATATTTCGAGATGAGTGACACCATCTAAAACGCTAAAAAATTTTCTTGCACAAACTAGTTTTTGTATTCAGTTTTTGTATTTATACAGACGGACGAAGTTTATTTATCCGAGTATGTAATGTTTTACATGGAGTTCGTGTAATAATTTTTGAACATTATTTACAAATCCAAGATATTTTTTTTTACAAAAACCTGAGGACACTAAATCTTTGAACGTGCCATTGCTACGAACAATTCTATAAAAAAGGCTTGATAAAATATAAAAAAAGAAAAGAAAGGAAAAGAAAAAAAGATATTCAGATCATAGCGTGTTCTTTTTTTGTCTTCAAAAAAGTAAATACACTTTTGAAAATTCGTGGAACATATTAAAAAAAAAGCATGTTGGAATTGATAAAACACTTATATTCACTAGCCCCACAAACCAAGTTGTCGGTTGAGTATCTTTCTCATCATACTCTCGTTACCATAAAAACTGTCGAAAATTTTAAAAAGTAAGGATGGACATAAATTTATCGACATTGTCCAGGAAATTATCTGAAATAACATACAGGGAAAAAAAAGTCAACAGACACACCCATCTGAGAATACTAAGTGGTCATGATTCATTTTGAACTTTGGCAATTTAAAATTTGAACTAAACCCTGAGCGAAGAAAATGGTCTGTAGAAATGCTATTTAATGGGAGCAGAGTTTGGGGTCGTACATGGTGTCTTTTAAGTTTGTGCTTAGTATAAAAAAAAAAGTCTTGAGATATGCAAAAAGACGAGCATGCCGTATAGACTGAAGACCAGAGAGGTGCTGTTCAATAAGTTGGGGAGTCGATCAAACTGTTATTTCAAATAAGCTCGTGTTTATGAATAGTAATGCATGATTAATGTTGATATTTAGTTGGCACATTAAGCCAAGCGTTAGTTTTTTTTCTTTTTCTTTTTCTGTCATGCACAAGAATGAGCTTTAGTCAAAAATACTTCTCAACGCGTTTGTTCGGGAACACGTTGAGTAAATAATTTAATGGCTTAAAGTTCAAACTCACACGAATTATCACACTTTAAATAAGCTAAAAAAAAAGAACAGGAATGATGATATATGGATGTTTGAACCAGCAATTTATTTCTAAGTTTAGGGTATTTATATGAGAGAAGAGAAACTTTGATCATTCATTTTTGTTTGGGAAGATGAAACATTTGAATTTCGAAAAATATCCAATATCTGTAGTCTTTGTATTCTCTGATATTTTCTTAGTCAATTTATCAACAGTAAACTTTGTTCTTACAACATTTCGAGTCTTTGTCACGCCATGCTTAAGAATGTTGTTATCGTGGTAAACCTCTACATTGACATCCGTTCCAGTTATTTCAAAAAATAAGTCGAAAGGAACTTTATCCCCATCTTGCATATGAGGTAATTCTGGCATCTTTGCAGTGACCTTTATTATGTAGTTGCCCAGTTCTGTAGTAAGGGGAGGTATATCTTGCTCATCAGTGGAATAGATCGCTAAAGTAGATTATTATAACAATAAAAATTGATATCAGTTTTTTTTTCGTATTGATAATATGTTTCTTTCTAAAAAAAAAGAAAGAGATAAAAGTAAATATATGAATTGAAACTTACCAAATACTGGATCATTAGGATATGTAACAAAAACTTTTTGGATATATACAAGCCCTTTCTTGAGAGTAGTATCTCTCGGGATGATAGGTGAGAACACATTTTGACAATAACTTTCGCCACCGTATCCTTGTATTCTTTGGTCAGGATCATCTAGCCCTTCAGAGAATTTCTTTTTAACCTGTAAACCATAAGAGTAGCGAGTTGTTCCTTCGGAGACCATTCTAGGGCGTAGACCGAACGAGACAGCTCCCTTGCAAATGGCCAGGTTTCCTTCATTTGGGCTTCCTATGAACCTAGCACCAGTCGACGAACCTTCAAATTTATCTTTTATCTTTCTAAGCAAGTAATCTGATTGCCCAAAGCCACCAACAAGTAAGATCGCATCTAACTGTCGCTCCTTTTCACCTAGTTTCTGAAGCTGCTTATCGATTAGATCCAATACTTGAGTTACAACTGGCTTAAAGACGAAGTTCTCTATATCAACGTATGGTACAACAATTTGATCATCTTCAATAAAATCTTGAATATCTCCTACATCAGGGAGATTGCATTCAATAGGCACTGGTATTAAGAAATCGTCCTCACGATATGCATCTACTTCACAATCAAAGTTTGGCTTTAAAAGAGTATAAGTACATCAAAAACTACAAATACTCTGTAAAAAATATTCACCTTAATCTCATATATAAAGTAGTCTACTATTTTGTTAATGCCATCGCGTGTTTTTTTTATATCATTCTCATCAAACTTGTCTACGATGTATTCCTCAAAGTATTTGTCCAAGAAAATCGAACCTGCGTTGACTCCATCGCCAGATGTCATTTCAGATATACACTTGTTTCCGATTTCGTCCTGAGATACTTTAAAAGTGACGAGATCGATGGTACCTCCACCGGCATCGCAGATCATAAATGTTTGGTCTTTTTCCATGCTAAAATGGTCTTTGTAGAATTCTTCACAATACATAGCTGCTGCCTCTGCCTCAGTGATAAAGTGGACTCTTGTGTTAATATGCTCCTTATCTACTAATCCTGCTTTTTGTACTGCGACTCTCATTGTGTTCTTGGCCTCGTCCGACCACATTGCAGGTATAGTAATCACGTAGCCAATGTTTAATTTGGAAAGAGTCTTAGTAATATCCTCTATTCTCTTAAGCTTGTTGATACCCTCCTTGTTAAAGTCTCGCAAATAGAGTGCGATAGCATCAAGAATTTGGAAGTCTTCTAATTGATGTAATATTTCGTCATCCAATTCTGGGTCAAATCCTCTTGCTAACATCAATTTGAAGTGGCGTACAAGAATACCATCAGAACCGTCTCTCTGGCTTTTATTTTTTGCTGCTTGTCCATAGTGGCCATTATACTTCATGTCTTTGTCAAAGTAAAGCATGGAAGGAACTTTAGCATAGTTACTGAAACTCAGCTTTGGCCTAGAATATAATAACTGTTCAGACATAGGGCAATAAATGAAATTAAAACAAATTAAAACTTACCAATTTTTAACCACTTTAATTAGTTGAGTATGGTTTGCTTTAGGATCATTACAATGTTCTGCTTTAGCAAATGCTACACCTGAGTAAGTGGTACCAAAGTCTAATATACATACTTAGTTCAAAATATTCATTGCGTTTTGGAAGTGTTGTACATACCTAATCCAATAACATAATCATGCTCACCAAAGTTGATCTTATTCTCATCATCAGTAATTATTTTGCTATCAATATTCAGTACTTTGCTTTTTTGCTCTTGAGAGCTTTTTTCAAAATAAGGAATCATGCGTCCTCTCTCTCTGAACCCACAGACAACAAGACCTTTGGATACGGCGAATTGACCTTCATTAAGTGAAACAACCTTTACGACTGCGCTGCCATATCTTTCGTAAACAATGCCCGAGAGATAGGTATCATGGCCAATAGCACCAGATATAAATATGCCACTGATTCGGTTTTCACAATCATCTTTCACTGTTTGGATGTTGGTCAGGATTTCGTTTACGACGGGACCAAATATCTTATCTTTCATGTCTTGATATGAGAAGATGAAGCGGTTGTCTTCAAAACATTCAGATTGGATCGAAGTACCAGTGATGCTGATGTCTAGCATTTCATAATAGGAGTCTTCCTGGCTATCGTCGTAGCTAAGCTATAATGTGTATAACATGGTTAGATTTTATATTTTTTATTACAATGATTATTTATTAAGATTATTACCTTGATATTCTCAACATAGAATTCAAACACTCTCTGTCGAACAAGTTTAAGCAAATCCAAGTCATTCTCATCGGAAGCAGTAATATTTTGTTCCAAGTATTCTCTCATGTTTTTGTCGAGTTTAATATTGCCACATTCGCTGCTGGATTGACCGATCTGTGCTTTGACCGTTCCTGTCTCGGAAAGTTCAAAAACTTTGAGGGTAGATATACCAAAGACAGTACCTCCGATATCACAGACAATGTATGGCTTGTTCGAGTACTTTATATTTTCTTGCACTGTGCATGTGTACGCTGTAGCCTCAGATTCAGTTATGAAACTCAATCTATGCGGAGGATCACTGGAGTCAATGATTTCTGCCATTTCGAAGGCAGTCTTCATTATGATCTGGTATTCATTTCCTTGGTTATCAGGGTACGAAACAATGAAGCGTATTTCACTTTCTTCAACCAGTTTGGGATCGGAATTCTTTTTGTCATCCTTTTCAGAGTTACCAGTTTTGGGGTCTTTGACAGCAACTTCTTCGACCTCAGCGTCTTTGGATTTGAAGTGTTCCTTCATTTCGGCAACAGCGAGCGCGTGAATTTGCTGGATATAATCAGCAAGTAGTCTGACAGGATTCAAGCCTTCAGGTAAAGGGTTTTGCTCGAGGTATGTAGCATCCGTCAGGTACGATTTTATATTTGATGTATGGAATAAGTGATCACTCTTATAAAATCTCTTTTGAGCAAGGCCTCCGATCCGTGGAGGACCATCTATCGTTTCGTAAAGGCAAGCTGTGGGAACTCTTCCGCCGAAATCAGCTTTATTAGTGCCTGGCCTGAAAAAAAAAAGCTATTTAGTTATTGAAATGGGACGTGATAAAAAGGGATTCACATACCACTTTACAATTTTTTCAATTTTTTCTTCGCTATCTGCCAGAGCAAAAGAAACACTCGTAGAGAAGGTTCCAAGATCTATTTAAAATGCATAGAATAAATTTTATAAGTAAAATCGCGATTGATTTTCAACTTGCAAAGTTCTTATACCGAGTCCCATTACAAAGGCATAGCGCTTTGGAATGATGTTTTCCTCCGATTGTTCTGTCGCCATCATATATTATTTTAATAAAAATGATTGATAAACACGATAAAGACTAAAGAAAAATACAAAAGGGATGTATTTGCTTGCAAGATATACCCAAACCAAAAAAAATAAAAAATAAAAAATAAATAAAATACACCGTGTGTACCCTGGGCTAAGTCAATTAACTAGCTTTGCGTGACATTGGTTCAATAAACCAAATAAAAACAAGAATAAGGTTTGTGCGCGGTATTTATTCTTTCCTTTTTTTTAAAAAAAAAGGAAAAGGAAAGGGAGCGCTTTTTCTTTCTCCAAGGTGAGACGTTAGACTTATGATAGTCAAATATAGATATATTCGAGAAAAAGGAAATATAACTTCAAGCTACAGAAATTGAATGGATTATGGAAGCGGATGATCATTTGTGCTCATTAACATGCTTTGTTTGTGTCTTTTTAAATCATTTCACGAAGATAATCGTAGGACCAGATGACCCATATATTTTCGTGTTCTTTTGGTTAAAACCAAAAAAGTGGGATATTTTACATTCAAAGGATACAATGATAAATCGCGTGAATTATAATAGTAGTAACTTCATGTCGCTTTTCGACTATAATAATATTTTACCTCATCTGGAATAAATAAATAAAAAGTGTTGACGTTTATTCTGGGAAAATAAGACATCTTTTATTCTAGTTTGTTTTGTAAATTACTTATGGAATCAAATAAGAACGTTACCATGTCTATTTAATATTAGGTTACGCCCGTGTCCTTGTGCACCAACATTTTGCTGGTGAATCGATAATTCATAACAAACAGAAAAAAGCTTATTTCGATACACAAGCATCTCTATCGGTGGTGAATATTCTTATCATTTCACCTTTATTTACCTTTCTTTCTCTCTCTCCCTCTCTCTCTCTCTCTTTTTTTTTTTTTTTTTTTTTTTTTTTTTT
>VCJJ01002088.1:15609-29748 GCA_024139415.1 Backusella tarrabulga
TATATATGCATGCATGTATGCTGAGGGAAATGATAATGTTCAAAATTATGCAGACACATTGAACGAGAAACACCAAAAAAATAAAAAGAGGTCGGGAAAACCCATTCCGTCCACAAATAAAGTTAAAAAAGAAAAATACACACACACTTGGTGTAGAAGCCTTTCAGTGATTGGTTAAAGTGCCTCCTTTTTCCTTTTTGATTCTCAAGTCCATGGTGTCAATGAACACAAATGCACAGAAAGATATAATTTATAAAAAAAGAAGCATATCTATTTATCTAATAATACAAAAAAAATTTATTTAATGAATAATATATATGATGCTTTGAATGCCATTTATCTAAGAATAGAAAAGCCTTTATTGCTTATAGAAGGGGTAATCTGTGTATCCTACACCATCATTAGTATAGAAGGTATTACGGTCATATTTGTTCAATGGCAAGTTGTTACGCAGACGTTCAACGAGATCAGGATTAGAGATGTAAAGACGACCGAAAGCAACCATATTACCTGTTCTCTCCGAAGTATCAAAGGCAGCGTTGGTATCATAGGTATAACCACCAGCAGAAACAAATGGGCCCTTCCATTCTTTACGGAAAGGATCGAGGGTATCGGCAGTCTTGTTGTACTCGTCAATGTTAAAGTCAGCACGTGGCTCTACCAAATGGAGATATGCCATATCTCTGTGTTTGGCTTGGAGAGATTTGACAAGATAACCCCAGGTTTTATAAGGAGTAGCATCCTCCATGTCCTGGAAACCGGACCAAGGTGAGAACCGGATGGCAGTACGCTCAGCACCAACAGCATCCACAACAGCATTCACAACTTCAAGAGGGAAGCGGCAACGGTTCTCAATAGAACTGCCATAGATATCGGTACGGTTGTTACAAGAGCTATTGATAAACTGGTCAAGAAGATAGCCATTAGCAGAGTGAATTTCAACACCATCAAAGCCAGCCTCAATGGCATTTAATGCAGCCTGACGGTAGTCCTGAACAAGATCTTTGATTTCTGGAATAGTAAGTGCACGAGGTTTCTCTTGAGGGAGGCCCATAAGATTAACACCATTGATGGCAATATTAGAAGAGGATACACATTGCTGGCCCATGTTGTGTTCAGCCATAGCGGCACGGCCGATGTGCCACAGCTGAAGGAATATAACACCACCTTTTGAGTGAACTTGATCCGTTACTTTTCTCCATACGTTGATTTGATTCTTCGTGTAAATACCAGGAGCATGAGGATAAGAACCAGCAAGACGAGTAATGAAGGTAGCTTCAGTGATCAAAAGACCACCAGGAGTAGCACGCTGACGATAGTAATCTTTCATAAGGTCAGTAGGAACAGCGTTTTCGTCGGCTCTGAAACGAGTTAAAGGAGCGAGAACAACACGATGTTTGAGCTCGTGCTTACCGAGCTTCATAGGGGAGAATAAGGCAGAGGAGGACATTTGGTTATTATAAAAAATGGATGATATGGAAATACACCATGAAAGCTCTCACCTTTTTATATAATTTGATTCAAGCAAAAAAAAAGATTTATATATTTAGCCGAAAATACCAATGTTTTAAACATTTTTTCATTTTATCTTTTTAATGAATTTTCAACATGCGATTTGCAGACCAAAAGTAATTCATAAAGACAGCCCGCCTTTTTTATCATATCCAATGGTCACGAATTCATGGCATTTTCTTTATAGTATAAAAATCGAGATTAGACAGCACCATTTCTATGCTCAAATTTCTCCAAGTCCCATTGAAAGTAGCATTTCTTTCCTGCCAAGGATATGTGCTTATTAAATTCAAATACATAAATTTTATCCGTTTATGATGAAGTGCCAATGCTTATTAATTCACTTGTTTCAAACATTTTTACCAGATTTGGACTATCAGGTTGACAAGTTGATCTAATTATTTGCTATATTTGGTAATAATGACATTTCCGTATTGATCTATACGCACTTTTTTGGCAATAAGGACACTTCTGTTATAAATCTGTTTATTCATGTCTTTGGTGAAAGCATATATTGGACTTCTCTTGTAATACTCTGATAATGGAGCCAAATCATCATAGCCTTGAAGTGTAAACTGGCAATTAAGTCTGTATTCAACTAGTACTTTCAATAGCCAACATAATTTTATTATTAATCGCATAATTATCAGGACATCATTTCATGCTCGTAATCTCTGTTTAATATAAGAAATAGAAAAAGCTGAACTTTTGTCCGATTTTTTTTTTCACACTTAGCTACGGTTAGAGCCATTTAACAACCTCGAGCTTTTATCCATTAGATTTGCATCGAATTCAGTTGAATCCAGAAAGGATTGTACACTTCAAAGTGGAGGAAGGGGAGATAGAGGTATTAGCCAGTGATATCTCACTAATTTCCTTATTTTGTATTCTACCAATCAGCGAACTTGGTCCTCAAATATGTAAGTCTTACCGTTTTCAAGAATAGGTTATCACCGAAATTTGATCTTTTTTCGGGCCCACTTGGACGATAAAAAGTAACTATATTGATTCCAGACTCTCATATTTGGGCTAATCCAAATAACACAAGTAAACGTATTTTTTCGTTTAATGATGCCATGATGCATAACCATATTGGTAGTCCTTTCAGGTGCGAATTCATCAAGAGATTACTGTATCAATTACGAAAATATAATGCTGACTTTATACATATAGGTCCATTATTCTACTTGACGTTTCTTTTTTTTTTGTAACGTAAAAAATCAATTGACCCAAGGAGAAGCCTTTTAGAATATTGAGATGAGTATAATGGAGTGTACAACAATCCAGCCTATACTGGATAACAAGAATAAAAGTCGATTGTCACCTTTCATCACCAAGTAGACAACTCACTTTAAAAAAGAATTCATTTACTTATCAACTTCTATTTCTTCAGGAACACATACTTCACGAAAAAAAAATACGAATATACGCGTCTCGTTCAACGCATTTCATAAACTTTAAATCAAACATTTAAACAAGTTACCCGCTCTTTACGCACTTTACATTCAATAATAATAATAATAATAATAATAATAATAATAACAAAAATAGTTTATCCGCAAAAACAAAAAAGGATCAATGGCGTTTATTTATACAGAATAAAAAAAGAGAGAATATTTAAAAGAGAATTAATTTATTTCTCCTACAAAGAAACAAGTCAGTATCAGGCCAAAAACACATTAAAAACTACTTACAGGAATTTCGATTTCACCAGCATCAATGGCACGGGTGATATCAACAGGGCTTTGACCATCGACGGTACAACCGACAGAGAAGGCAGTACCAAGGATCTCCTTGACGGTACCGCTGAGCTCACGAGCCAAAGACTTGAAGCGCATGGTACGGGCAATCTCAATGATATCCTCGAGGGCGACATTGCCAGTGTGGGCAATGTTCTTCTCCTTCTTGCGGTCTCTGACGGGTTCCTTCAAGGCCTTGATGACCAAGGAGGAGGCAGAGGGGACAACGGAGACCTGAGCCTGACGGTTTTGGATGGTCAATTGGACGGTGACACGGAGACCCTTCCATTCCTTGGTTCCCTTGGCAATATCTTCACCAACCTTCTTGGGGGACAAACCAAGAGGACCGATCTTGGGGGCTATAAATTGAAGGAAAAATGTATAAGTTTCATTGTTCTTTATCGTTACATGTTGTCATAGTTACCGAGAGCACTAGAAGCACCAACTTCACCACTAAATAAATAACAGAAAATGAGTTGAATTGAATCGACACAGAGGAGAATTGGCTATTATTTATAACAAATAGAAAAAAAAACGACATTTACCCAGTAGCGCGAAGATAGATGATCTTAACCTCAGAGGGATCGAACTTGGGAGGCATTTCTATATAATAACAAGAGTGAGATGGATGGATGGATGTGAACAATCATTCGGCGTCCTTACTTTGCGATAAAGAGAAGGGTTGAACGAATCACCGCTTGCTCCTTCAGAGAAAAAATGGTGACGGCTGAGTTTCAATTATAATTCTGCTTTTTTACTAACAGCTTGACGTGGTCTCCTCATGCAAAAAAGCATTTTATAGTTTACAATGTTATGTATTTACTTGTTTTTATATGTTATAAAAGATCTTTAAAGAACATGATGTTATTATTATTATTACTATTATTATACATTTGAAGGGAAAGAAAAACACGTGTGTTAAATATAACAAGAGGGTTTTCTAATCCTTGCTCTTCTTTTTCTTTTTATCCTTCTTCTCCTTCTTCTCTTCCTTATCCTTCTTCCTGTCCTTCTTGTCCTTCTTGGCCTTCTTGCTGGACTTGTCTTCATCGGCCTCAGCCTCGTCAGCAGTTCTCTTCTTGCCAGCCTTGACAGGGGCAGCGTCTTCCTCCATATCACCAAGATCAAGGTCACCCATTACCCTCTTCATAACATCAATATTTTTCTCGGGAAGAGCACCGCTATCAAAGAATTCAAGACGTTCCTCGACTTGCTTCTTGAGGGCCTGACCAAACTTATCAGTGGGAGAATCAGAGAAGCAATCAATGCGAGAAGCAATGGTACATTTGTTAGCAAGGTAACGAGAAATGCGGCCTTTATTTTTCTGACCAGCACGACCAATGAACGAAGAGTTATAGATAAGACCATACTTTGGTGTGTTGCCCTTGGTCTTGAGAGCTCTAAAGAGAGCCTTTTCTGCACCCAAGATTTGGAGGGTGGAAGCAGGGTATTTGGATAAATTTGTCAAAGAACCGGCCTGAGAGATCAAACGAGCGCCCACAACCTCACCAATCAAGGCGGCCAAATTGGGAGCGACATAGCTCATTTTGGTAGTCAAATAGTTGTGCAATTTCTGGCGATATTCGGCCAAGCTAATAACGCGGTCAGCAAATGTTTGGATATTGATCATATCGATGGGCGAAATGTCTGTTCCCATCGAGGCACGGGCGGCATCCAAAATTTGCTGGGCAGTTGTCTCGTCACCATCCAAAATATCTGCAATGGCCTCCAAACTATCTTCACTCAAATCGCCCTTGTTTTTGACAACCTTGACAAGTTTGGCGTATTTGTAGTTATCATTGACAATCTTGACCATCTCGGGGAAATGCCAAGAATACCATTCCCTTTTTGTTGAATTGATAAGTACACACACACACACACATACACACACACACACACACACACACACAGTGTTGTCAATATTCACACTTACTTTACACGCATGGCAAAGGTATTGACATCCTTATCCATCTGATCCAACAATGCAATGGCCTGAATAATCATATTATCGGCTCTGTTCACGTTAAACTTGACTTTAGCACGAGAATAACTATGACCAAGACCCAACTGGGCCTTGTTCAAGTCACCTTCCTTCAACTGGGACAGTAACTTGTCGGCCCAAAGACGAATACCGCGAACCATCTCCTGAACCAATTCATCTGAACTACAATCGATGACAAGTTCGGCCTTGATAGCACCAGCCAGGTTCTTTTCACCAACACCAAGAGTTACCTTGGATTTCTTGCCGGCCTTGGGCAGGTTCATTTCCAAAAAGGCCTTTAAAGAAGGGTTGACAATACCTTCCGAAATGTCGTTTGCGTTTTCCAAGGCATCACCTGCACTTTTAAATGGTGTAAATGACTTTAATTTGATCATTTTGTTGAATTTTGATAGATCTGTAACTGAGTTTTGGACGTCTTCCAACTTTGAGCCAATGGCTTCGGACTGAAGGCGTTCGAAAAGTGAATAGCCTGAAGCGGTTTCGAACAAAATGTAATTGGCCTAAAAGAAAGAAGCTTTACATTTTTAGCGTTTCAAAGAAGGGCGAACAAGACTTTATATTGTATGTCTACCATTTTTTTGTTAGAGAAGAGAGACAGAGTGAAAAAACAATGTAAAATTGACATGTCAAAAAAACAGGGAGAGTGGCTCGATGTGCGTGACTATTTTTCCTTTTCGAAATGTTAAAAGATAAGCCCGGACTGAGATCACCGGATCTGCATGAGTAATTTATCACAGAGATAAACTCATCATCTTAATTATTATGTTATAATTATTATATTTATTCAACCAAAAACAATCGCAAAATGGAGTTTCTTTGCAAAAATAACCCAAAAAGAGTAGTAAAAAAAAATAAACTAATGCGTGCGTCTGACTTTTGATTTATCGTTCAGCAATGTTGAACTCTAATAAAAATTCGATTTAATAAAACAACATTTGTAAAAGAACAGCAATTACCTTTCTCTTGAGTTCACGTATCTTTTCATTCTTTTGATGTTCCTTATCCTTTACTTGCCATAACTTTAATCGATCTTTAAACATCTGTTCGTGGTGTGATGCACGGTCTGAAGTTGCAAATTTAAAAGGCTAAAATGAAACCATTTTGTTATTAAAATATAAGCCTCTCCCTTTATAAAAGTATACCTTTACTTCTATTGTGGATGACGATTTCCTGGCTGGTTTTAATTCAGTAGATTTCTCCTTGGTAATAGAATTGCGGTCAAGAGTAGTACTTTCTGCGGGTTTATTTATATGGCCGCTGGTTCTTTTGATTGGTTGTGTGGGAATGTGTCCGTTACGTTTACTGCTGCCATTGACATGGCCATTGATATGAGTCTTATTGTTATTGTTGCTATGGCGATGGCGGTTGCCATTCATGGATGAAGTAGAGGCAATCGAAACAGAAGAGGTAGTAGGAGCCTAATGTGTGTGTGTGTGTGTGTATATTTTAATAAAGTGATAAAATATGTATACATTGTTACGTACAGGTTTGTTTGCACCGTTTCCAAGTCCTCGTTCAAATAGTTTTATACGTGCAGCCATGGGTATATACACATCGTCAGGTGCCATCTCGCCTTTAATGTCGTCAATGGCGTTAATGTCGGTTGTTGATTTAAACTGGGGTATCTTTGAGGTGCCAACTCTTTTCTAAAAAAAGTAATACTGTTTAATATTTAATATATAATAATATTAAATAAACCAACCACAATGCCTCCTCCTGCACGAACACCGAGTGGATCTGCTCTCTTTGTCTGTACTCTCACTTCATGTGAACGGGTCGATTGCATATAGCGAGGAATCTCCTTCTTCCTTTCCTCTGTTGGACGAAGCTGTTCAATAGCAGCATCGACTCTGTCTGATAAGCGTCTCTGCCAGTCAGTCACTTTCTCGTGTTGTTCTTGGTGCTCCTTTATGAGCGAGTCGAAAGGAATTGGGCTTTTGCTTGGTCTTGGTGGAGACTCTTGCATCAATACCTTGTAACGGTCGGAGTATCTTCCGGTTGTACGGTAAGAGTTGAGTATATCGGTATCATTGACTTCTCTTTCAGTAGATGGCGAACTGGTCATTATTATTATTATTATTATTATTATTATTATTATTATTTGTTTAAAGTTTAAAAAGCACACACACGCAACACAAACGCGAGAATTTTTTTTATTATTATTCCAATACCCCTTTTTGGTAAGTGACTGGCGAGTTTTAGATAAGGAGTGCTGCTCCTTTCTTTTTCATGCTGTTATTATTAATCCAACTCGCTGGTCTGTATTCTTATTCTCTGTTATGTTCACGACTTGCTTGTTTTGCTAATACGCACACTCTCTTCTTTGTTTAAATAATACGGAAAATGTAAATATATGATAAACAGGTCAGTTATTTGGCATTGCTGTTATTACTGTGACGACGAGAGGAAGAGAGAATTATGGAAAATGGTACTATCCTGTTTAGTGATCTTAGTGCTACAATTATTTACTGTATGTCTGTCTGCTCGATATCTAAATATTTAACATTTTAGAAAGCTTATTAACAATTACATGATATTTTTCTGGTATATGTATGTATCTTGCTATTGAATAAACAGCTCCACAATATATTATTGAGAAAATATATATAAAGAAAAGTGCCTTTCTTCTCCTTTTTGCCCAAATGCAGCGCACTGAAAGAGAGAGAGAGAGAGGGCTTACATATACGAAACGAGAAGGCCTAACAAGTATTCTTTTATTCTACTATTCAAGATTTTCAGGATTTAATTACTTGTTCTTTTGTTTTCTTTTTCATTCTTTTCTATTCCCCTTACATGTCGATCAGTTATATAAAATCACTCAACCATTGTTTGCCAATAAACAAGGGCCTCCTATAGCACTTGAGATATTACTAAACTCGTTACAGAAAGTGTCTCGCTATTATACCATGATGGTAATAGTTGCAACCTAATATATAGAGGACCGATTATCCGGGTTTTGAAAAAGCTTCCAGGGACAAATGCGATCTACAACAGAACCTTTGTCAATTTAGTAGTGTCATTGCAATCAGAACATATTGACAGAACGGAGAGAATACATGTACACCCTTGCTTATAGTCGCCACATGTGCATCGTTAGTAACTAATATATTAGTATCAAACAACCCTAGTTACATTATAGTACTGGTAAAACATCACTTTAACCTTGATGCTATATAAATCACTTCATTTCTATCCTCTCAACTTAAATATCGAGAAAGGAATAAAATGGTTGTTTCCTTCATTACAGTTACCAAGGAGAGAACGTTAACATAACCGAGAATTCACCTCCCGGCGTAAATCAGTGTAAAGAGGAGAGAAATCGCGTAAACAATCCTTTGAATTAAAGTTTTTTTCAAGGAGTAAAATAAAGGAAAAAGGGAAAAAGCATTGACTGTGTCCATGCGTGCTGCAGGCTGAATTTCATACATTAGAATCTGGAATATGGAAGCACGGGATTTGGAAACTACTAATGGTTTGAAAGTACCCTCCATCTTAAAAGAAGTAATATTTCGGCTTGTGATTGGCTAGATATGGTTCGATTCCTGTCACATCGATTTTACAGCGTAAAATTTGGGAATGGAAACGCAGTTTTCGGCCCATCTTCAAGTTTCGATATGCCACACTCCACTGTATTCATTTTTGTTCAAGGAGATTCTCAAAAAAGGTTTATATGGAAAATATATTATGTTGATATATTATACACTCTTATTATGAAATATATTACAAAAAGCTGCGCAATTTGTTAGTATTCACTCTAAAATAGATGGATTACTATAATGGGATGTGTCACTAATGCACCATGTACAAAAAACGATCGGACATGAATAAAGGAAACACTTTTTGCTCAAGTGTGACAATCTCTCATTTTTAGATTCTACACTATAAAAGGAACATAACCTGTTTCTCTTAGATATAAAAGAAAAGTGGTGTATAAGCGAGTCCTTTTTCTCATGGCGTATGAGACTCTAATGTGTGTTTATTTATGCACACGCATTGTATCTTTATATGTTAATGGCATGGTTTACAAAAGTTATTGTCTTCTCCATATGTACATTAATACACTTAACAAATAAGGAATTGCACTTCTCTCTACACTCTTTGTAGATTAAAAAAAAACCTGTTTTATTCACCTTTGATATATACTATCTTTTTAAGAGAGAGGTATAGTGTAAAAAAAAACTTTCACTCTCTTTGGGAGTATGAATTTACTATTTTTAATAATAACATTGGATATTATTTTTATTCCTCTTTAGAATTAATATATACTATTATTATTATTGCCACTAGTTTATTTTCTCAATTTGCATGAATGTAGAGTGACAACTGCATTTTAATTGCTTTTATATTGTTTCTGAATGTAAAAGGACTACATTATAGAAATAGAGGCATACATGTGAAAGGCATAAGGTGCTTTACACCACTCCCATACAACAAGTGGACCAAAATGTCAAGCAAACATTGTCATTAGTATAAAGATAAGATCAAGAAGAAGAACAGAATCGGTACAAATAAATAAATAACAAAGAGATGCAATAGAAAAATAAACAATCATTCCATGTCAGCTTTATTATGAAGATTAAAAATAGCTTTCATCATAGTGTTAAAAATAAACTATAAAATAACAGCACAAGCTTAAAATAGCTGATAAGAGTAAAACTTAGAGCAGCACTTTTTAAAAGATATGTGTGTGCTGCTCAGCCCCAAGATAAAGATAACGTGTGTATCAAACTTTCTTCCCTTCGAAAAGGAAGACCGAGAAAACCCAAAGAAAACCGTGTATACATTCTCACCCCACACATGATTTTTTTATAGAAATTAGAATCCGGAGTTAAAAATTAATCTATGAAATCATGTGTGTCCAAAGTTGAGTAAACTTGATATCATCATCCCAAATGTCATGAGCTTTTATATAGAATGAAAAAGAAAGAATGGATGCTAACAATGTCACTGGTTTCTTCTTCTCTATCATACGAATATGATATAATGAATGACAGTTTGATAAAAATGAGAAGCACAAGCAATTATAAAATGTTATTCACATGCATGTGGATGATTTTTTATTAATTAAGAGGGGAACTGACGTATATCCAAAGCAAAAACATGGATAAAATAGTTCTCCCAACATATACGTTTTGCAAAAAAAAAAAAAAACAAGTTTTTGTTCTCTAAAACGATGATGGTCACGATGAAAACGTCATAGTAATACAAGAAAGAAAATAACAAAAAGGCATTAAATTATTTTGTTTTACTATTCTTAATCAGTCATGTCCGTTATTACTTATACTTTGATGATGCGATTAGATTAATTGTCACTGCCTGTATATTAATAAATACAGACAAGACGGAACTGAATCTTACAAAGAGTGAAATAGTGTACCTTTTTTAGAAGGTATATTTTTGATCGACACAAATTGTTTTTGTTTTTTTATGTAACTCCCTAATATGGTAAGACCTAACGTCATGACCGCACTTGAATTTCCTCATTTTATTTCTTTTTGTTTTTATTATTATTTTTTTACGTTTCTCTTTCTTTCATGTCCCCCTTTTTTTTACTCTTCATTATTAGATTATAAAATAGATATATAAAAAGAATCCCCCCGATACCTTCACAAGACAATCGTATTTCATAATGAGTTTTGAATCAAGTGCCGATACTTTAACCGTTCCGCCAAGTCATCATGAGTGTGATACCTCAAACCCTTCTACCAGAATACTATCGCAAACAATCAGCGACATTGTGATTGGAACAACGCCAACACGTAGTCGATCCAGCTCCTCTCCAAGGCCCACATCGCCTGTCAAGTTGGAATCTGGTGTGAGTAAGATTTCAATCCAGTTTGATGGCGGTGCACAGATCATTATACGTCCAAATAGAATCATTCGAGGTATATAAGACATGTTTATAAAGTTGGATTTACTTATTTACCATCTTTTGTAGGTAATGTTGTTTTAAAAAATTCAAGACCCATTCAAGCAAGTCAAATCCGCGTAAAGGTAAACAAAACTGCATAAATGAAAAAAAAAGGGAGGCTAATAACGTTAAACAGTTTCGGGCAGAAGAGGTTGCAACAGCAAAAGTAAAAGAGTTTGGTTTGGAATCCAAGATTGAAAGAATTGATCAAATGACGACCATCTATTTTGATGTGGACACCAAAGTGTGGGGATCCGAACCCAGTGGTAAGTGTACATCCCCTTATAAAAATCTCTTTTAAATTAAAATTCCCTTTTATAAAAGCATATTTAATGAGTCCGTGGGAGGAGATTGAACCGGGAGAACATAAATATCCATTTGCATTAAAGGTAACATAAAGAGATGAAAGGTAAAATGTTGGAAAAAAGACTCATGTGATTTAAAAAAAGTTCCCGAATGTGAATTTCCCTCCTTCAACGGATGATCCTACCGGTTTTCATATTCATTATATTTGGTCGGTTCATCTCGACGGACCTGCATTTAATCCAGGTTTACGTTCAAAGGATCATATCTTGCCTTATCGCCCTATTATCTGTGCGCCTCCTCCTGGAGAATGGACATTCACTCAGCCTGTTAGCAGTGATAAAAAAACGGTGCTGGCAAACGTGAGTGCAACACTTCCAAAGCAAGCATTTTGTCCAGGTAACGTTCTTTTTTAACCATTATTATTATTTAAAAAAAAGGAGAGAGAGAATTAAGCGGGGACTATATGGCTCATTCGTTTCCTTAAAATAGATGAAAAGGTTGATATGGCGCTCGACGTAGAAACACTTCCTTCCGATTTAATCGTAAGCCAAGTCACCTTCTCACTTGTAAAATCAAGTTGGGGACAAATCCAGCTTCAACGAGGCACAGCACGAAAATCCAAAACCAAAAAAATCCTAATGACCACCGTCGCCGTCCCTGGAAATGACGGATCTGTAAGAATACCCGTAAAATTCCAAATTCCAACACGACTTGTGTCACCTTCGTTTCAGTCGCAAAATTTGCGTGTCTATTATGAGATTATATTTAGCATTCAATTTCAAAGCCTTGGCTTGCTCAAGTCGAATTATAATGTTGATTTCATCGTGCCCATCGGCATCACCAATCTACCCTACAACCATCTTTTGCATATACCACACTTGACGTCCGTACAGTCCTATCACCACTCCAAGGAACCGCCCACCTTCTTTGACCCCTTCTTGGATGAACCACCCAGTCAAACCGGTATCCCCAGCGAGCTGTGGGGCCCCTTGACTGCCGCCTTGACCACGCCACCCACCACATCACCCCCAAATTACTTTAGTCTGCCAAACTTGCCGTCCCAGTTTATCCAAAGGGATCGCGAACAGAAAACCATCTTTACAAGCCGTTTGATTAAACCTGGTATGGTTCAGGAGATTGGTGATCCTATTACCATTGTATCAGAATATAAAGATTATTCATGGTAGAAAAAGAAAAAGAAAAAAAAAGTCCCCGACAACGAAGACTTGATTTTTTTTCTCATATCAACATTTGTAAATAGTTATATAAATATATGTATGCATTTTATTACCTTCTTTTGCCCCTATTATATTATATCATGATTAAAAAAAAAAAACCAAATTACTTGTTATTGTTTTGTATAATGGTTAGTTCATCGCCAAGCCGATCATGAAAAAATCAAAAAAGGATAAGTGTACAACTGTCAACTATTTTTATCTTTTTTTTTTCTGGTCCGCTCTAACAAATTTAGAAAAGGGTAGATCAGAGGCTTATATTAACTTTTTTTTTATTAAACAGGCTACAGGGTAAATATATAACAAAATCTAAATAGAATGGAAGAATGTACACACGCGTTATTTACAGGAATTAATTGTTGTTGTTGTTGTTGTTGCTGTTAAAACATCAGGGAACCCAAAGCCACAAATATAACAAGAGCAAATAATGGATCTGATGAAGAGGTAGAGGTAGAAGACTCGAATTTAACCAGTTGTATTGAAGTATCCTAAAAACAAACGAGTGTTATTATATCAGCGCCCCTTCTTCGATGATGATCTTACCTTTATTGCAGTACAAAGGGTGAAAAATGTCATGATGAAGAATAGGAATAGAAATGTAGAACGCATCTTTTTTTTTTATTATTATTATTATTATTATTAGATCAGTTTTAAAGAAAGAGAGAAAGAAAAGGAAAGAAAAACAAAGAAAAAGGAAAGGTATTTGTACTATTTTTTTTTGTGTAATTTTTTTTCTCGTAATGACGATTTTCTTTGTTTTGAGTATGACACACACATACATTTTTCAAATCATAAACAACAAAACGGATTTATATGAGGGAGGGCTTACCGAAAGATAAATAAAAGCCTCAAGGCATTTTTGCATAAGTGGCTGATTTGTTCCAAAAGAGAAGCTGAGCTTATATACTTCTGAAAGTATTTCTTTTAAAACCATGTGGCGCTGGCTTTTTGGCATTTTGTCCCCGAATGTATGTTTTCATGGCGTGCTTTTTATCGCTTTAAACCAATGGAAAGTTGAAAGCGTTTATTTATCTATTAAAGTGATTTTTAAAGCCTATTTTTTCAAATAAAGAAATCGAGATAGCCTAAAATAACTTTTTCTTGAAAACGGATGAGATATTATCTTGATCGAAACCTGCTGTCTGATAAAAATCAAACTAAAACACACACACACATTTCATTGGATTATTGTGGCTCAATAAAACGAAAGAAACAACACAAGTAAGAAAATAAAATTTTCGAATCGGCATTTGGATATTCACAACAAAACAAGCTTGTACGAATTGCAATTACATATGTTACGGCTTTAGATTCATTATTCTAGCAAGACACTGACTACTTGGATAGAAATGACCAATTTCCATCGTCACTGTTTACCTTAAAATTTGTAAAAAAAAAAAAAAAAAAAAAAAAAAAAAAAAAAAAAAAAAAAAA
>VCJJ01002088.1:34482-54631 GCA_024139415.1 Backusella tarrabulga
TGGAAATGGCGGTGTACGCGATTCCTTAAACTGAAATGCATGTAATTGAGATGGTGAACTTTTTGATAACAGACCTGGTGAATAGAGTAAATTTGGGTCCGTCATAAAGAAGAGAAAGAGAGAGAGAAAGAGAGAGAAAGAGAGAGAGAAAAGGAGAAGAGAGGTTGCTATTTTATGTGTTGCTGGTACGGTATTTTTGCTCAAGTACCAAGGGCTCTAATTGGTTAATAAGTTAAAGGAGGTAGAAGCAAGTATTTGCAAGAACAAATGCCGTTTAAAATGATTTTTTTACGATTCGCTCTTTCTTGTTAAAGGAGTGAATTTATTTACAAAAATTGTTATCGCAAGAGAATATTTATCTTTATATATGTAATAGCGCTTTAATAGTAGTCTTTTTCTTTGTAAAGTCATTGATGCTTGTTAACCAAAGATATATTAAAAATTGCCTCCAAATCGGATTTTCTTGAAAGCCAACAGCAGCAGCAGAATGTCCTAGTAGACTCTCGTTGCTGAATAGGGTTATAAATCGATCACCTATGCGTGGGTACATATAAAATGTCCTTATTATTAAGGAATGACAAAAGAAAATGCTTTATAAACGCAAAAAAAAGGATAATATGAGTAAGGAGGCAAGAATAGGGTCTCGATTACTCTGTACATTTGTGGTTTTTTTTTCAATCAGTCAAGCCCTATATTTTACTCTCGAGTGACTCAAGTAGTGATGCTCTGTATTATTATGGTTGAGTTAATAGTCGATGACCTTAATAAGGTGTTAAAATAGTTCTGATCAAGTATCATTACAGTCTCAAATTTGTATGGAGAGCCTTTAATTCAAAGAAAAAAAAGGAAAAAAAACCCCCCACACACACACACACACGATGAGACTGTAGTGTAGTGTAGCTGTTACTATCACATTACTTGTAGAGATGTAAAAGTATTCTACTAATATGTTGAAAGGAACAAAGAAAGTGTATTTCGAATCTAGGTAATGGTTGATAGTTACTAAAGCAAATGACAGTGCTTTAAATGTATTCATTATTTAATCTGAAGCTCTTTTTTTTGCATGAATTTATAAATGGGCTTGTTTTGTGGTGATGAAATCACAAATTTAAGCACAGCTGTACATAGTTTATGAAGTCAAAACAAGCCTTTCTTTCTTTCCTCAGCTTTTTTTTACGCTTTAGTCACTATAACACTTATTCACAACTCTTTATATTCAACACACTCTACTCTATAAGAAAAAATGCTCTGTTCCATTTTTAACTTTGATAAGTCCGAGTTTGACGTAGTTTCAGGCACAACTGTCTGTATGAGCTGCGGAATAGTAAGTTTTGACAGACTCCGTTTCTCAGTTACAACAAGAAAACTAAACACTTATTGTAGGTCCTCGAGGAAAACACCCTCGTCTCCGAAATCACCTTTGCGGAAACCTCGGGTGGTCATTCAATTGCACAAGGTTCATTTGTCGGTGAATCAGGTAAAGTCAATTACTACTTTTTTTTTAGCAATTGTCATGGCGAACTAACGCCAAGAAAAAAAAAAGTGGAAATAAAGATGATCATTAGTCCATAATACTAAAACAATTAGTGTAGGAGATATCCAATTGTACAGATTCCTTAAAAACAACCATGAAACTACCCTAGAAGTTTACAGAGAGTCTATAGTAAGATTCTTTTTCAAATCTTACAACAACAATCGAGTCGTTGACAATTGGAAATGATGTTCTTGCAGATACTATGGAAGTATTGGGTAATCCAAATAGAAAACTCGTTAGTTTGAATTATGATTATCTGGAAAATCCAGACCAAATGCAATACATCAGTCATATCGAATCACTCAAGACATTGGATATCAAAATCACATTTTCAACGCAAATGAACAGGCCAGTATTTCGTTTTCCCACCATTACCAAATTAAATTTCACTACTTTCAGTCAACACGCTATTTTTGATTGGCTTCTTGCAACATTTCTATCACTCAAATCACTTGATATACGCGAAGGTCATTGAACCGTATCTGACAATGCCGACTCTGTTAACCATCACTCTCCCGAGTTACAGAAATTGTACGCTCAAGTGAGATCGTTTGATAAAAAATGTACCGATTTTCTAATGGTAAATGCACCCAATTTCAATGTCAATCATATTTTATCACACTTTATCACACAAATATCATATTAGTAGCCTCCTTTCATTCTTTACTTGCTAGTATCTTTAGACTCAATTGCTTCAACTTTAACCTTTATATTTTATATCTTATTCCCTTTTTATAAAAAAACTATATAAACAATTTGTTTCTATTATTTTCATTGGTATCACTAGTTCTAGACATCGTTGTATTGAAGAAACAGGTCGAAAAGTATCCCAAATATGATCTTGTAGTCTTTTTGATTAAAGTGATTATGTAAAATCTGGCTTTGGGAATCGTAGAAAAAAAACAGGAGATGTTTCACGACTTCAAATAGTGATGACGGGATTGGACATGTTGGGCCAGTTCATTAGTAGCTTTTGGAGCATTTGCAGTTGAAAATCAACGCCTACCAATTAAACATTATTGCTCATGGTGTAACAGACATCTCTGAGCGCTTTATGTCATCTGGTCATGATCATGTGTTTCCTTGAATATTTGATGAGAAAATTTGTTTGTCAAGCTATTCTGTAGATCAACCCATTGTTTGAAAAATGACATTCTGTTGCACCGTTTATATGCTCAGAGATTTTGTGAAAAAAAAAGTACCTTGATACACATGAATATTAGTTTTTAAAAGCAAAAAGGCATTTACCTTGATCTCACAACCATTGTACAACCAACGAAATGAATCATTCCAGTTGTTCTTTTGGTTAAAACGTTTTTCTTAATAAGGGTTTATATATTAAGCAACTACATTGATTATTGTTAAGAAAGATAATAAATAATGGTATTAAAATACACTCATTCTTTTTTATATGTAATAATAGAAAATATTCTTACAAGTGGGTCTTTTTTTTTGCTGGTTTTGGTTTTTAGAAAAAATCAAAAAAGGAAGGAGGGATATAAGTTAAAAAGTTCAAAAGAGAGAGAGAGAGAGAGAGAGAGAGAAATAAAACATGTGTATATATATAAAGGGTATTTTTTTTTAAAAAAAAGAGAGAGGAAAGGAAAGTTAATGAATAGTTAAATATTGTCGGCGAAAACCTGATATACTAAGCATGGTATCCACCACTCCTGGATGAGATGATATGAATTGATATAGTAGCCAAAAGAGCATCACTATAACAAAAAGATTAGTTTTGAGGTGTAGGTTTACAAATGATAAACTTACAGAATAACATGGGAACCCAGAATGAATACAACCGACGATCACTTCTTTTTCTTGCTCTAATTTCTTCTATTCTTCCTTCTTCAAAAGATGAACGAGGAGTTGATTCTTGGGAGAAATCGGTCGATTCTTCCTGTGTCAGACTGCCTGCACCCATGGCGTAGGCTAGCGCCATGTACCATGCCAAGGTCTGGTCAGAATCCTGTGTCTTGTTGTCATTGTTTTCGTTTGAAAACAAAACTGCCATGTTGGCCATCATCGGTCTAGGAAGCTGTAGTAGATGGTCTGCAATTGTTTTCAGGTTGATGTCTGATGGTTTCGTTGGCATGTTATTTTTTATATTTTGAAGGAATGAATCGTTGGGTGGTTGGAAATGGGAGAGCGTTCGCTGCATCCAATTCATCTCGTTGGGATCATCTTTGTAGTGGTGAAGCGGTTCGGCGTCCAATACATCGTCTATGGATTGAACCGAGGCGGACGCCTCTGGACTTAGGTATTGGATCGACGATGCGGTATTAGTGTAACTGGATATATTGTTGGTATATCGTTTTCGATGGCGTAAACCCTTGTTTGCAGTGAGTATTTCAGCTGAATCGGACAGTTCCTGAGAATATATGCTGTTTTCATCGTCATAATCTGATAACCACTCATCTTGGGAGTCGTCGTCTTCCTCAAGGTATGTATCATCATCATCATCATCATCATCATCCGAACAAGTGTCAAGACTGTCCTTGTCTGAAATAATGTGGTTCAAAAGCAGGTGACGGATAGTCGGATCAGTGGTTAAATCAATGGGTTTCTTGTTCCACATGTTGGATATTTCAGCATCCGCCTCCGCATCATTATTCAGAATCACTTTTAGGACATTCAAGTGGTTGTACCAGCAGCAATAGTGTAACGCGGTATAGCCATTACGATCGGTTCTGTTCATGTCACAACCCATGTGGATCAGCCTCTTGGCCAACTTGGCGAATCCAAGAATGCAGGCCAAATGAAGCATGGTATGACCTTGGGCGGTTGCCATGGAAATATCCGCAGGCTCGACATCACAAAAGGTACTCATGACCTCTAGTATCTGAATAATGTGAAGCTCAAGTGATGCATGTCCATTATGTGAAATCATATTGCTGCTGTCTGCTTGCCCATTGTTGCCATCGCCTTGGACAATACGCATTGCGATCTCGCGTGCATCTTCTACTTTGCCCGTCATTTTCAATCCAACCACTTGAAGCGCCAGCTCCATGAGTGCACGGTCGTTTTCGTTATAATAGGTAAACAGGGTGACATCTTGCGAGTCGACAACGAGCGGATGCTCCTTGAATGAAACAACCACTGTTCCAGCCACAGCAACAGGAGGCAGAATACAGACAAGCGTATTGGGTGACCAATAGTGTGTGCTGGACGCAGGCACTTCGCCAAACATGACTGTCAGTCCCGACCGAAAGCCGCTGCCCAATAAAGTGATTTCGACACCGCCAAAGGTAGGACCTTCATTTGGAATAAGGCGTTGTAGACAGGGCTTATCCACCATGGCCATTGGGTTTGGCAAAGGCGAAGTGACTCGATTGGGACTCCTAAACGGACTTGTCATAACGGGCGAGGGATTTATGGTTGGGCTGCGACTATTACTGTCTGGGCGAGGCTGAATTTGAAACTGCGGTATGCTTTGATTAGGGCTGAAATGAGGTTGAGGCAGAAGCGGGCCTGCGCTAATTTGCCTCAAGTCAAAAGAGGATCCCATCGCGTTTTCATCTGTGCGAGGCCGTTTACGAGTTGATTTTAACTTGTTTGACTTGTGATCGTCTGTAATCATAATAGGTGGTGACATGCCGGTGGCGATTTGTTTACCTGTATGATCCTGCATCTCGAAATATATACTATAAAACGTATGAATACATGCTTGTACATATAATATAAAAATAGAGTATCATTTTTACCAAAAACCAAGTCTTTCATTGTGATGTCGACAATAACATGTAATGCGAGTAGGAAGAATAGTGTCACCCGAACTAAAATCCACCATTTCAGAGCAATTGAACAAAAGAATCTTTTGCTCCTCCAATGCTAAAGACTTGTCATCCTCTAAAGCGCCCTTGTTTTCTTGATCCGTCTTGGCTCTGTTTTCCTTTCTGCGTTGGGATCTTTTTCTTTCGCGCTGAATGCAGCCCAAACAAGTGAGGACTTTTCTGGAAGGGTCGCTGGCACAAATAACACGGGCCTTTAGAAAGATGATTTTCTCAGGAGGAACGGGTGCATTTGCGCCGTCCAATCCAGCAACAATGCTGGCCATGCTTGTGCCATCAGGCGAAAGAACAACTTGTCGCTTTAGTTTATCCTTTGCCACCATATGCTCGGGCAATTTGAGGTGTGACCACCATTGAGCCTTGTCGCCATCATCCGTAACCAGTTGAATACATAGCTTAATTTGGGTCTCGACACGGGACTTTGCGCCTGTCTGCGGCACTCCTAATACTCTAATTTGCATTCTATATACAAACAAATCTTAATTAGAAAAACCTTAAAACAAAAAAGTGATGTATTCCTACCCAGGCAATGCAACATCATGTTTGAGGCTTGCTTTTTCCTGGTTTGCTCTACAAGAGGAATGATTAGTAACTAACCAATAATAATAATAACAAATATAGCACTATTTACTGTTGAATAGGATAGCCGGCAACATAATCTGTGAAATTTTTTGTAAGATTCGGAATGGCTTGTGGAAGTGGATTAGCCACATTGGATAGTATCTAAATAGGCAAATACATTAGCGTCCTTTTCTTGCTCCGTGCTGATAAACTCACATTATTAAATCCTGACCACAACGTAGCGTTTGATTGGGTGTAAGTGGAAGAACTTGGCTGGAGAGGATCAACAATACTAGAGTGAGATAAGGAAGGCGGTGGCGGCGAGGGTGAAACGGATGAGTGATAATTTGCTATTTGGTTGTGTTGCTGCTGCTGCTGCTGCTGCTGTCTTTGCTGCTGTATAAAATACAAAGGATCGTCTGGCGAAAGCTGATCTAATTTATAAAAGAACGATTGGTCAATAAAAGGTTGCTGCATCGGAAGCGCATCGTCATGAGGTTCTGAAGTGGAAGAGCCCGAAGGCGAATCACATGTTTGAGTGTTGTCATCTGTTGCAACTGAACCTGAGAGGTCCATCATTGGACTTGTCATTGACATTGTTTAGCGCGAGTATTTACTGCTATTTCTGTATCTCTATATAATAGGTTGTTCTTTTCTAGAAAGAGAGAGTGTGTGTGAGAGAAAGGGAAAGTGAGGTTTGCAAGTGAGAAAAAAAAAAAAGGTATTCAAAAGGAACAAAAAATAAACCTAGCCAATCAGAATCGGTAGTTAAAAATGGAGCCTATTGGACCATCACGAGTATTACAGCCTTTTTAAAGTCGCTGGATATACATGGGATCAACTTGTGATATGTTCAACTACTCTTTTGCCTTTAATCCAAACCTCTTTGATATGTTAATTTGTTTTAGCAAATTATATCAGACGTTAGTTACGATGATTCACATGTTATCATAAAGATAACCCCCTGTTCATGGGGGGCTTCATAGCTCGTAGTCTCTCTCTATAATTTGTGCGACCAACTTGCGACCAAGATATACTTGGCTTCTCAATCACATGTGGGGCTCACTTTATTTCATGAATTCATATTGCAAAGCAAGTCTGTCCTGTTATTTTTTATTTTTTTATTCTACCTCAACAATTATCAAGTGGAGTATTTCTTGGACCATTCATGCATCTTATGGTGATTCTAAGTACCGACTCTTCATATTCACATATTCAACTCATTGAACCCTTATATATGTTTTGTAGAACGTTTTTATTTTTATTGCTAACTGGAGTCTCAACGAGTTAAATGAGAGCTTCGTTTTTCTTAGTTGTACCTGATACATGTCTATCTCTTTTATATCAGCTTTTGACACAGTAGCCAAGTTGAGTACTATAAATAAATCTGCAGACGGGAAAAGCGAGTTTATAGCGTGTATGGAAAGAGTTTCAGATTTCAGTAACCAAATGTATACGAATGTCTTTCTCTCTTTCTCTTTCTCTTTTTTCTTTTTCTTTTTTTAAAAGAGTACCAATAGCCTAATAATCTCATATTAAAACCCTGAAAGAAACACGTCTCAAACAAAACTTTAATGAATAGAATTTAGAATAGTTTAGTCTCTGGTCATTTACTCGCTTAGTTAATAATAATAATAATAATAATAAACAAATGATAAGGAGATAACAGCTTTGTTTAGAGCTTATCATGGTTTTTCTGCTATGTATTAATCATAAGCAACGGGCTGACACCAAAGTATAAGATTTTTAATCACGTCTAGTTTTTGAAAAGGCATCAAATAATTCGGTGTTATTTTTCTTTTCCTACCGCTTTTGCTGAGTGCCATTGAAGGAATCATTGTAGATTACATGGGTGAGCTAACTGACAAAAACAGTGCTAATGATAATAGCAGCTCCTTGTATCCCTCTCTTCTAATATAACAGCCGAGTGACGCCAAGTCTGCCAACTATTCAACTACCAAGATATCTCTACATGTGTTTTTAAATGTCAGAGCAATATAAAAGTCGGATCTTTCACTTTAAAAGAATCATCTAAATTTATTACCAAATCCATGTTATCAAACTTTATCAGTTTCTACCGAAACTTAATTAAGGGTTCTAGAGTCTTTGTATGTAGTGACATTAGTTGATTATCACATCGTTTTATATATGCATAATTCGTTTTGAAAATAAAACTATGAAATTGTCAATTTGAAAATGGAACGCTCCCAATTCATGCACCACTATTTTTCAGTTATTTGAGTATGATGCCTGATAGTATAGTAAAATTATTATTATTGTAATCTGCTATGTTATATATCAGAATATATATCTTTAAAATAAGATGAACTCTTTTGTGCATATAGTGTTTATCTATCCTGAGACTGTAGACATTGAATGCTATTAAAAACTTTTACTTTTTATTAGCGAGCGTGGCCAAGAGTAAATTTTAATGAATACAAAACTGAGAATTTTTACTATATAAACCCTAAGCATTTTGCTCTTTCATTGTGTTGAAATAGGATGCTAAAGATCGACTTGATTGTTGTGCTTAAATAAAAACCTATAGAAAAAAAAACGAGCCTTTTGAAGTTTTTTGTGTGAAACCATGTCGGTTATTAGGAAGTTTTTCTGTGATTGCAAAGGCTGAGTCACTTAATCTGCTTCCTTCGTGTCATTATTAGTGTTTTGACGTTATTGAAAGATAGAGAAAAAAACTCAGAATACATCCAACTAGTTATGACGAAAAATGTTGAACTATTTAAAAGTTTTATCGATAAACATCTATGAATATCAACAGCTATCAAGATCTACGATCTACACTTAAGGTTTGGAGTCGAGCTCTTGATGTGGATTCGCGATATCTTTATCCATCTCCATTTCATTAAAACATGATTATATAAATGTGTCGTCATATGTGTTCATCAGCTCCACGAAAGATTTTGCTCTATTATGAGCAGTATGGCAGAATTCTCGCGAATTATCCGTGTTATTTAGTGGAGTCTGTGCTATTAATATCCCTCGTTATTTCAAGATTATTTCCAATCCATTTATTTGGTTGTTTATAACTACGATTTAAATAGTAGTTAAACAACTAATAAAGATCTCTCTCTCACGTAGTATTGTATTGTATCTTGCTACAAATAAACAAAAGCATTAAACTTTTGATTCTCAAAAACATATATAAAAAAGAAATGACGTCATCGTTTTACCAATTTGGTGACGTGAAAAATATGGACAAGGGAATCTTGATGGCAGCGAAATTGAGTTCCACCCCAGACTGGGATACAATTGCCTTTAGTTGAAGCTTTTTCTCCCCACTCTCAAAAAAAAACATCATAATGGCTCAAAACGGTCCTCAAGATTTACCTCCTGCAGGAGGTTTCTCTGAAATCAAGTATCGTCGTTACTTACCTAAGCGCGGTCCCTCTGGCTTGGTTCTCGTTGCTGGTGTTACTGCCGTTTCTGCATTCGGTTTCTACAAAGTCTACCAAGGCAACACTGAAAGAAGGTAATTTCAATTACATTATAAGAAACGACTTGGACTCACTCGCCATTTTAGAGAATTAAAGCGTGAAAACCTTTGGGCACGCATCAACCTCATTCCTCTTTTGACTGCCGAATCCGATCGTGATTTGTATCGCCGTACCGAGGCTGCCAACGCCCGCGAGGCCGAAATTATGAAGAATGTCGAAGGTTGGAAAGCTGGAGAGTCTGTTTACAACAATACCAAATATTACACTGCACCCAAGTATGTCATTGTTCCTGAAGACAACTAGACTTTTGCTTTAGAAAAAACTGGAAATTATGAAAACACTCGAATTTCTTTATTTACGCTGATTAAAAATATACAAACAAACACAAAAACATTGAAAATATCAACCTTTTTACAACGTATTCTCGTTTTAGTGGTACAGTTGGGTGTGGAAATGGGTTAAAAAGGTTTTTATAGGTGAACAAAGACATTTGTAAGTGTTTTGATATGTGTGCGGAGTGCGGCTATCAATGGTAATTCTTGTCAATTGCATCACTAAGAAATGATTATATGATCAATCATCCTTCATTAGGAGGAGCGCTGTTATTTGTTACCAAAAGTGTTTAACATTTTGTAAAATTGACAGGTCTGTTCTACTGTTTTTTCCAAGAAATTGAGAAAAAATTACAAATTGATGAGAAAAGAAGGGAGAAATAAAATAACAATAATTGAATAAAGTACAGAGAATACTTGGGAAAAAAATATAAAAAAAACCCATCCATGTACAAAGGTAGATCAAAAGAGACCAAAATAAAAAAGTAGAAATGAATCTAAAACAATTTAATTTTTTATAGTATTATTTATATGCTACGCCTTTAGTGTAGTCTCACCAATCATTAACGAGCCACATTAACTTTTTTTTTTTGGAGATCATATACACCTTTTGAGGCCGATTAAGGGCTATTAAGGAACAAAATATCTGTTTTTCGGATGTGCGTTAATAATAAAAACCTAACCTCCCTTAACTCATTTTCTTTCTCACCAGCTTTTTCCCATTAATTAGAATAACTTTTCTTATTAATTTGAATACTTTTTCTCAATTTCTTGATAAATACAATATGGAATAATAAATAAATAATGCATTGATTATGAGATTAAATTAGAGGGGGCGGTTATAACATTAAAGATAGCTACATGTTGTAGAGAAAAAGACCAGTAAATACAGCTAAACAGGTAACCAAGAGCTTTGACATGATAATCGTGGAGCCTCCGCTGCCTTCCGGTAGCACCACATTTCCAGTGCTGTATTGTATATTTTTGAAATAAGAAGCCGTGTCGACATGTGTGGCATAATCAGGGGTTCCGCCTCCGAAAAACGTGCTAAACATTAAGCTGGAGATACCAATGTCATCTGATGAACGGTATTTCAGGCTCTCTTCATCTATCACTAAATCTCCATCCTGCCATACTTGTAATATTCCATTTGTATCGGATTTACTATTCATTCTGACGTAGATTTCAAGCCGTGTCCATTTGTTAGTTGTGAACTGAATAACCCCGCGGGAAAAGGAAGTGCCATAATCGCTATTGCAAATGACATCTTTTGCCTTGCAAAGTGAGTCTGTAGTTGGGATGTAGGCATAAGCCTCGCCGGCGCCTTTATTATATAAAACGGTTATGCTTTTATTGATCATATATACATTTGATCTTTACCTACCTCCATCACGCCACATTAATCGAACCGAAAAGCAATTGCTACCTGTAGCCTTCCCGCCTCCGGAGCAGCCTATTCCAGGTGGACCTTATAATTATAACAGCAACATAAATTTTCTTATTGTTAATCAACTGGGAAATATTTTGTTACTCTACCTCCGTAAATTCCAGGTAATTTTCCACCTTTGATCCACCGAAAACTTGAATCAAAAGCAATTTCATAACTTAATAACGCTGAATTATAATAATGGTCTTCACTCAGACTAGAAAAAAATTCTACTCCACCTGCTCTCCCTGCTTTTGATCTTGATCCTACCGGTGCGTATGATCCAGAGGGGTATTCAACTTTAAGAGCAGTATCATTTTTGGTTTTGTCGATAGGATCGTCTACAAAACTAATACCATTGCTCCCATATATTCTTTTATTTGTTGTATGCCAATTCAATGATAAGTATTGGGCCGCAATATTGGGAGGAGTATTGTCGGATGGCATGGGCATATTCCATGTATTTGTTAAGCCCAATAGTTGTGCTCTAGCTGATACGTGTGCTAGTATACCATGGATAATAGAAGTCAGTCCTATTATTGATAGGAGAAGCATTATTTAACATACAATGGTAATATAAAAAATATAATAGAAATAACAGTAAAAAAAAATCGGAAAAGATTTAACAAAAAGGCAAAGAAAAGGATGAAAAAAAAATAAGTGAAAAAACAGGATATAAAAAATAAACAGTAGTAAAAAAAAAAACTTTCGGATGTTCGAGTTGGAAATATCTTTAGCTCTATAAAGTCTCGTAAATTCATTCTAATCTTTAAGTCGTAGTAAAAGAATATATAGCCGATTACATCATTTACATTGCATTTATGAATCTAATAACTTTAATGCTAGGTAAACTATTCAATGATAAAAGTATATTTGGAAATGTTTATATTTTAATAATGGAATTGTGATGATTAAAGCATCAAAAATATATATGACCAAGCGTATACATACAAAAAATGCATAGTAAAGCACAATAATGTGCATGAAAATTTTGAACAATATATGTATATATACGAAAGCATATTAAAAGTATATCATAGTATATAATAAACCATTTCGTTATTTGTAGACATGAAACAGTTGGTTAGATTTTTTAGTCATATTGTAGATGTCAAGAAAGAACCTAGTAGCTCCTTTTTTTTCTTGTATCTAATCCACTGATACTTGTTAAAATTTTTGTTTAATTTTAACATCATCCTTCATTAGGGCTAGAATCATGGATGCTTCTGAGGTGTCCTCCAATAGATCGTTGCTAGGATGTTTTTTTTGACACAAAAATTTTTTCAACATTTTTTCCGCTACCAGCTTTCCCCGAAGTCGGTCACAGTTTCCTTTCAGTCTATCATTCTCTCGTTTCACATGGCTCAACTGCCGTTTCAGTAATTCATTTTCTTTTGCTAATGATGAAATAAGTGACCTCATCTCACCATATTGCTGGTTTTTCTTGGCTCGATATTTTGCAGAGGCAACTTTGTTTCTCTGTCGACGTTCATGTAGAGATATCGGGCATGCTACCGATATAGATGATGCTGTGGTAAATTCTGATCCCTGGTGATGTTCATTGAATGCACTTTGTATTCTGGGAGTAGTTGTATAATCTACAATGGATGTTCTACGTATATAATCATATTGACTAAGCATTGTTCTTTCATATCCATGCTCTTGATGAAAAATCTGAGCCGTGGCATTTTGGAACCCTCGTTTTTCTTTGCTTCTTTGTAATTCTGATTCTGTTTCTGGAGAGAGTGGGGCATCATACTCTTCAGTAGATGAATATAATATGTATTCTGGAGATTGAGAAGCTCTTGATTCTTTTTCATGGCTTGATATACTAGGTGAGGATGTTGTTGATGATGCTGGATTCACCGCGGATGACAACGGTATATTCTCGAAATATACTTCATTAGATGAAAACGGAGTGGTTATATTCGAAATGGCCATGCTCTTAGCATGAAAAGGAGGAGCTGAATTACAGTCAGAAGAGGTTGACATTGACAATTAAAGAAACACAAGTATAATTTGAATTGTATATTGAAGGTAGGAAAGAGAGAGAAAAAGAGAATACGATTATATATTGAAAAATAATAATAGCCAAAAAAAGGAGAGGATGGAACTAGTCTTTAACAAAAATACTATTTTTGTCACTTTTCCGATAAAAAAGAAAACCGTTTACACCTTTTAAATAAGCATAGTGGATGATCTCAATTTTTTATATGGCTATATTAAAAGCTAAAAAAAATATGACTGAATATGACTCGGTGTATTTAATAGAGTGCTTTTACGAATTCACAACAAGCAATTATTTGATACTTGACCATATAATCGTTTTATTAACATTTAAATTGATTTCTCCACACAGATAGATTGATAATGTTCCTGGATCTTAAATCAATCTTGTGATTCAACTGGTTGGTTTATGACACCTTTGTGACAGTATCATTTGTAACTGAGATATAGAAAATTAAACGATAGACAGGGGAAATGGAAAATATATAGCTTAAATTTTTAGTTACCAAGAAATCGTAATAAAGGGACAGGGATACGAGTCAACCTAAATCCCATTACGTAACGATGCAGGGAATGGGATACTGAACGCCGACTAAAAGATTTTATTCGCTATATGCATAGTAAGTAATATATTTTTTGAAATGAACCGCTCGCTCATATCAGTGAATGAAATTCATTTATTTTATTGACGGGCGCGTACCCGTTAAAAAAAAAAGAGGGAGGGCACAGAACTTTTCAAAAGCATGCTTAGCGGAATTGAAAAACAAGAACAGGTAATGTAGCATTGAGCATGTAGGGACAATTTAACACGCTCTTTATTATTGGAGGCTACAGTCTACATCTTCTCAACAAATTAAAGCAATAGGTTAATGAAATTGCTATTGAGGCAAAACATTAGTTTTCTGGTAGTATTTATATTTCCTGGTACTTACTAGGAACTTTGACAACATTCATTTTATGTAGTTGTGAGACGATGATTATAAAATTGAATAATGGTATAATATAAAGTGTAATTAGGATTCCATATGTAATATACTAATAATTATTGTCTAATGGATGTTCATGTATAGCTAACGTATTCATATCTAGTCTGGACTTCATGTCTTTACCTAACAGCCTCTTGAATCAAAATATAATAAGAAGAACGACAAAAACATATTTTATCTCCTTTACCTTCAACCAGTTGATTATATTGGACAATGATGTAATTGAGCCAAGTTGGTTGAGCAAGCGTTTTTTGCTTCGGAAAAATCGACATCGGATGGTGTGTTGTTTAAAGTTGGCGACAACTTCCATTAATTCTAACTGAATTTTATGGAGAGTGGAATTATATAGTATCAAATAGTAAAAAAACAGCATAATGTAGCAGGACTCTACTCAAAACTACTGTAAATTCCCAATACTCAATCATCCTCTACTACAAAATAAACGTTCTGTATGCGCTACTATATGTGTGGTGAGTGAAATCAGGCAGTGAAACTATATTTAAATCCTTTTGATCTATCTAAGTAAAACGCACAGCTTCCACTTTCTTATCTCTATCCAAGCTTTATTTATTTGAAAGATTTGTTTAGGCCACCAAAATTTTGATTTTTAAACGCAAACCACTGTGCTTTAGGTTTATTTGCGAAAGGTTATTCGTGTAACGTGGTGCCCAAGTCAGCTTTATTTATGGATTTCTTAGTGATTATATAGGGTGCAATTGCCCATTAAAACCCATCCTATATTAACTAGAAGCATAAAAGAAACACCAGCTATAGAAATATATATGCAAACAGAAATCGATTCTATATGGGAATCACATTTTTGTAGAAAAGTGTCTCCTAAAAAAAACGTTGGTTGATAACGGAAGACAGGATTGACTTGTTTTAGAGAAGCACCTGTTCATTATTCAGCAGAATACACTGAAGTTACAAAAAATAGGAGAAATAAACTTTTTTAAAATATCCGATCAATAAAATAATAAATAAACATTTATTGAAAATTAACTTTATATCATGATTAACTCGAAGGGACCTCAAGGTCCGTGATTTATATGTTAAAAAAGAAAGCAACCACCATTTCCTTTTTTGGCATTCAATAATCCAAGATTCTGGAATTTTGTGGACAAGTCAGACACTCAAAAGTAAAAAACACATATATTTAATGGTATTTATGTGTCAAACGACAAATAAATCGAATTTGCCGTTTTTCCAAGCAATTGAATGGAATTCCAAGATCTTATTTTCTATAAGAGCTCTGTTGATGTATCTTTACAATGCCAGAATTTACCAACTTAATAATTTTAATCTTGAATGTTGTGCTACCAATAATGTTTAGGAAGACCCGAGGAACAATGGATAAATTATTTTTCTTTCATTTTAAATCTTTAATTTGTAGTTTGTGATTGTATCAATCAGCCCATTACAAAAACTTTATATGTCACAAAGAAAAGTATATAAAATACCGCTTCTTCTCTTTCTTTCTTTTTTTGATAAAACATACACCCCATCACATTCATTTAAACTTTAATGAAATTCATTGGTATCAGTGCTGTTGTAGCCGTAGTTGCTTTGAGAGCAACCGTAGAGGCTGCTTGTAGTCCATCCTATGGACAATGTGGTGGTAATGCATTTCAAGATTATTCTTACTGTTGTTTCTAACTCTAATTGCATATAACAAAAATTTAGGTAAAGGCTGGAATGGATCTACTTGCTGTGCATTAGGTTCCACATGTGTTTCCAAAAATGCTTACTACTCCCAGTGTCTTCCCAAAGGTAATGAAAAAAAATAATAATGTGGCAATAGTTTTTGCCTGCATGAAGAACTCAGTTTATAGCACAAATAACTGATTTAATTGTATATGATCAAACTATAGCTAATCAAACCACTAAAAAGACGACTTCAGTTAAAAAAGTAACCGCCAAGAAGCCTGCTACTAAAAATGCCACTGTTAAGAAAACTACCACCAAGAAGACTACCACCAAGAAAACTGCCACCAAGAAGTCGACTACTAAAAAAACTACCACAGTCAAAAAGACAACAACTAAAAAGGCCACAACCAAGAAGACTACTACCAAGAAGACTACTACCAAGAAGACCACAACTAAAAAGACTACAACTAAAAAGACTACAACTAAGTCTAGTAGCTCTGGATACTCTGCCGTCTCTGGAGGTGCCTCTGGTAGCGGAACCACCACCCGTTACTGGGATTGCTGTAAGGCCTCTTGCAGTTGGCCTGGCAAGGCAGATGTAAGTGTACCCGTTGATACATGTGCTACTAATGGTGTTTCGCTTGTTGATGATAATATCCAGAGTGGCTGTAATGGTGGAAGTAGGTTAAGAAAAAATCCTCTAAATATCTATATGATTACTTATCTTTCCCTTCTATTTACGTTTTAGGTGGTTACATGTGCAATAACAATCAGCCTTGGGCTGTAAATGACGACCTTGCCTATGGTTTTGCAGCTGCCAGTATCCCCGGTTTGACTGAAGCTGGTTGGTGCTGTGGATGTTACGAGCTTAAATTTACTTCATCTGCTATTTCTGGAAAGAGAATGGTTGTCCAGGTAAAATAATGGTTTAAGCTTATTACAAAAAGTTCATCCTTGGAATTAATATTTAACTTATTTAAAAAAAATAGATCACTAATACTGGGGGCGACTTGGGCCAGGGTCACTTTGATCTTCAATTACCTGGTGGAGGCGTCGGTATCTTTAATGGTTGCTCTTCTCAGTGGGGTGCTCCTTCTGATGGATGGGGAAGCCGTTATGGTGGTATTAGCTCTGTTTCCGAATGCTCCTCTCTTCCCTCTCAGCTTCAAGCCGGTTGTAAATTTAGGTAATGATCCATCTCATATAGTTACAATGTATATATTGTTTAATTCGTTTTCTATTTTTAGATTCAACTGGTTTAAGAATGCTGATAATCCTACCATCACCTACAAGGAAGTCACTTGCCCATCTGAGCTTGTCCAGAGAACTGGTTGTAAGAGAAACTAAACTTCATGAATACAATGAATTCGATAGCCATTCCTTTTTAAATTTTTGGAATAAAGAAACTTTTCACATCAAAATATGTTTACATGTTATTAACATAGCTCTGAGATTTTATACATTAAACGCATTATCTCGTTATTTCTCTATCACTTGGAATGTATGACAGATGAATTATGATTTCTAGTCGTTTTTATATGCATCCAATCACAATCAAGGATGCGTAAGTTCATAAAAACTTTGAGAGCTCATAGCGAATAGTTATAAGCCTAAGCTTGTATTAAAATTTACCAAAAAAGTGGGAAATTAGGTTTGTTTTGTAAAAAAAAATTACTATCATCTTGATCTCGATTTCCAAGAGTAACCGAAATCGAGATCCAAAAGTAAACTTCAGGAACGTGAAAATACACATGAAAAAAATAATTCTAAAAACTACCTCAATCGATTCTTAAACAAATTCTAATTCTACTTTAGGCTTGGAACGTTGTCTTGTTTTTGCATTGCTGTCGAACTATGAGCGTCCAAAGTGTTTTATTTTAATAAAGCTTGCTTGAGATGTTGTTTAACATAATTTAACTAACAGAAAATAGAGTTTGATACACTGAAAAGGACGCCTGCCAAAGTGCTTTATGCCTTTGACAATATGAATCTCAAAATGTTTGTCCTAGTGAGAAGTATAGAAGTGCCAGGTATAGATAAAACTATACATATATCCAGCAACAGCAATTTGAAAAGAGTGGAATGAGACCATGTGTTGGACTTTGTTAAAGCATATTAAATTTATAGACTGAATATATGGAACTGCAACATAGGGTATAGACAAATGTTTTCGCAAAATAAAAAACTGAGAAGTGTATGCTCTTTGAAGTTAAAGCTCTGTTTATTCTAAATATGATATCCTTTCCAAATACCTCGTTACTAGTTGCTTTACTTGAACCAATTTCAATAAATCCATTTATGGATCTATCTGTTACTGTTCCCTATGGTTATTCTACATGGATTATTCTATTTATATTTCGGGGCGATGATGATATTTTATGACTTGAGGTAAGTAGAAGGTAGATTTTATATGTTAAATACAACACAAGACTTGAACAGGATATGTCTGATAATTAAAGTGAAGTACTTCCAGGAGAAAATTGAAACAATGGTTATAATTGCTGCATGGCACTCCACGATAAATTCGTGTTTACATTTGAATAGTTGGATTGAAACGCATTTGCTCTTTTCTACTTGATAAGAAGAAAATAATAAGTGTATACTAAAATAAACGTACTGTTCTTCCTTTCAAAATAAATTGGCCATAGAAGTTGTCTCTCCTCTCGTTTTATCATATATTCCATTTTAATAAGATTGAAAACTCGAATTTCCGGCTTATTTTTTTTGAGTCATAATAAAAAAAAAATTCGGCCTAGAGCTTTTTTGTAGATTTGCGAAATAAAATGCTGTTGCTTTTTGTTCCGATTATGATAAGAAGAGTAAGTAAAGTGTACACAACATATCTAAGCCATTAATACCAGTCAATTTTATTTTGCATAATCCTTTTCATTGCTTACAACGAATGAAGCAGAAAAAGGCCCCAAAGTTTAAGTTTGTTTTCATTGCTTTGAACAAATGTTAAAATTATTTGTTGCACAGGAAACAGTAAACACTGTTTAATTACCGTATCATTTGTTCACCGATTTATCGTTTGTAAACAGACGTTTTTATTACCATTAAATGACTAGCTTTCTTTTAGTACCATATATATAATGGTTTACCTGAGACATTCCCAAGAGAACATCAACGATATATTTAGCTGAATAAACTAAAAAAGCCCCGGTTACTTTTAACGTCATTTAAAAAAAACATCATCAATCATCCCCCAGTACATCCAATAAGAACAATGCTTTATTCGTCTGAGATAAAAAGTATCACTTTGCGGTAGTGTAACGGGATGCGGCTCCACTCAGCAAATAGACTTTCTTTTTATAATAACGAAATACATTTAATTTGTCGTTCTTCATTTTCTTTACAAAGACTTTCCTAACTTATTTTCTCAAAATAAAAAATCATACAAGTAAGCCTTAAAATAAGATAGAGAAGAACATAATAATAAATAACCTAGCATGATGAAAATGCAAGTGTATTGGTCAATCTTTGAAAACCCTTTGGCGCTTCTGGGTTTAAAGTGTGAATATGAGCCACCCAGGAACTCTATCAAAATCTAAAGCGTATTTATTCGTTTAAAGATGATAAATCAATACTAAAATAAAGGCTATTCATTTATGCATCATATATACGATGCGTATACGTGAACACGTAATCAGTATTTTTTAGAAAAAATTTAATGCATACTATTGTTATTGAAAGAAATTCCTGCATATTTGTAGATTATAGTTTGATATAATGTAGATCAGCGTTTGTATTCATATGACATGTCATTTCAGATAGTTATATTATTGAATGGCTTTCTTATTACTTGACTACATTCCTTCTATTGACGACATCAGCTATTGTTGTTATCTGAGATGAACATGAGTAAATAAATCTGCTCTTGAGTAAGAGGAATTTTTGTCATCCAAACATTCTATTTATAGGTAAAAGCTTGCATTAACTCGTCTTTGGTCACCATCGTTATGTTTGTAATAATAAAAAAAAACTTCATTTAATTCTATCAATACTATTTAGCGCCAATATGTAAATAATACTGGCTGAAAATATGAGTTGAAATTTATTGTATTTACATTTATAGTCCTTGTGAAATATATATTTTTTATATTATTATATTATTCCTTTTATGACTATACATCAGTCACCTAATGTTATTGCTTACAAGTAGCTTTAGTATGATGAAAAATATACGCGTGTAAGTTTGAAGGCATACAAACACGTTGATGAATATGTTGAATCAGCCATAGATTACAAGATTCAAACGAATAGTTCAATTGATGAGGCTACAGTTCAACTATAAAAAAGTATGAACGAAACTCAGTTGTTGCGTTTTCTTTCTGAGATTAAATATAATAATTTTTTTTTCTTTCTCCTACAATGGAAAAAAAAAAAAAAAAATTTTTTATTTTTTTTTTTTTT
>VCJJ01002089.1:0-12584 GCA_024139415.1 Backusella tarrabulga
AAAGATTCTTTGGGCCATTTGGCGTTACCATTGGCTTTTCATTATTGAAAATGTACCATTTCAAACAAGATATTTGAAAAATAGTTTTTACTATTTAAAATTGTAATTTCCCAAACATACCGCTCATTGTGACATGTGATTTTATTAATAAACATTTATTATCAATACAAAAAAAAAAAAATTATCCTTCTATTAAAAAGCGTCAGTGTGCCGGTGGAGTTACGATATATATGGAATCCTACCATATAAATGGAAATTTGTACCATCTATTTTTTACCAAAGTCCGGTCTTTTTAATAAATCCGGGCCGCAGAGTTATAATAAAAAGCACAGTTCAATATCTGAGTTCAGAAGTTAGTAATGTACGGTAGACTTACAAAAAGTTACGATATATGGAAATTACAAACTGTGATTTCGCAAAACCTGTGCCCCGGACGGCCGCTGCAGGCGCAAGTTTTTGAAAATAGCTTGCGGTTGAACCATAAGCGAAGGTCGAAAAAAATCCCCGGAGCTTGTGGAAGGCTGTCATTTTTTTTTACCATAGCTGGAGGTTCAAATTTTCAAAAACTTGTACAGATTATATTTCATCATATACCTTTTAAATTCCAAATACAAAGGGTCAGTAAAAAGTCATACTCAATAAAATCGATTTGAGTTTGGAAAAATCACTAATTTAATTATTTGGGGGAGTTTCCCAGCTTAACTTTCTGAGATAACCTCTATTTATTTTCGTACAGTGACCCATTTTATTTTATTTTTGTTCCGATTTGCCCGGAACGACTGTAATGCTCTACTGTTTTTTATCTATATTTTCAAACTAATACTACTTAATTATAATTTGTTTCAGGAATTTTTATTTCCCATCACTTTCATAGAAGAATCTCTTTCTAGAATAATAATAGGATTTTATGATTCGATTGTGTCTTTTCGAATTTCTTCCTTGTTTTTATCTGTTACATGTTTTAATACACATGTATCTTTATATATATATATATATATATTTAAATAGTGATGTCAGTTAATTAACAAAAATATCGTATGTATTTTGATTTTGCAACCAAAATCGACGCATCTCAGCAGAACAATAGGCCAGAGTAGTCTGAAAAAATAAACGGAACATCTCAATAACATAAGTCTGAGATTTTTTTTTATAAAACCACTAAACTATTTTTAAAAACTTTGTTTGTGGGAGTAACTTGATCATTAGAACAGACAAAAGTTTATAATTCAGATGGGCCTCAATAATTGGTTCACGCTTCGCAGATAATTGCAAGGTACAAAAAAAATGATAATTTGTTAAACAGAATAAAGTGGGTAAATAATAAAATATATATCCATCTTATCGCGCACAAATGTAATGTATTAACGAGGCAGGTATGTAGGTGTATATTTAATTGGTCTCGAGGCATTGAAAAGTAAATTATTAAAATATTTGGGAAGAAGAGCAAAATAAAATAAAACTAAAGTAGTAAAAGTAAAGAAGAAAAATGTAAAATAGAGCAGAAATTGTATAATCACCGGTCTCCATAGCACGGCAGAAGAAGGTAACCATTATACAGATATTTTGTTGTTGTAACGCTCTCTGGCTTGATGTGATATTCCGCCAATTTTGATGATCTTTTTCATCATACTTTTCATTTTGACTGGTCTTTGGATCGGAGCATCCTCGGAATCAGATAGTTGGTCATCATCTATCATTGTAGCATCTGTGTCTTCGCTGATTAAGCTTTCGTCCAGTAAGTCATGTCTCGAGCGGTATTTCTTAATATTAAGCTTTAAATGTGACAGGGAATGGTTTAGTTTTTTCAATGGACTGTTTTTATCACTAGAGTCTTCCAGTAGATTGTTTTCGTGTGTTTGAGGTTCAAACTCTGTAAAAGCTTCCTGTATTTGCTTTTCCGCCCAATATATTTTTGCGTTATTAAAGAGATAAGATGTTGCAAAAGGATCCGAAGGTATATGAGGTAGAGGTTTTACAGCTTCTCGAAGGATTCTGAATAGAGTTGGCGATGCACCCATATCTTTATTAGGTTTTTGTAACATATCTGAAGCAGTGAATATTGAGATCCATGGTTTTTCTGGAGGATCAGGGGCTAAATCATAGTCATCGTCCAATAAGGGTTGAATGCCAGTTGTATTTTCTATCCAATCAGAGCCTGTGCATTTCGTTCTGGATATAACTCTATTATAAAATTTGGCACGAGCTAAGGTGCCTTCTTGCTTACAGAGCGGTTTAAATTCAGTGTAGAAGCTGTGACAAGAGAAAGATGGCGCATAATCGAAACCAGAGTCAATGCGGCGAATTACTGGAGCCTCCAGTTTGCTATCGTTTTTGTGGCGATTTACTTTTGAATGCTCAATGATCATTCGCGTAAGGAAATGCCCTGCTTTTTCAGTCATGATCGGTCCGCAATCCGCTGGCCCCAAAACAACTTTTCCTAGTGCATCACCAAGGCTATATGCGTCCATCAGATTTTCATTTTTATATTGCATCAATTCAACAAGAAAATCTAATATATCGATTAACAGTTGTTCACTTTCATTGGATATCACAGCTGATAAGCTAGATAATGTACAGGCTAATAAATAGTAGATTAGGAACATATTTTTCTTTCATGTTTCATATGCATGTATCTTTTATAGAATTACACTCTTTTGTTTCCCAAAAAATCCTTACTCTCATAGTTTATAGTGCGCCAAGATTTTTTAGATACGATCCGATCATGACTACTCCAAAGCACATCTTGCATGAGTGTGGCCACTGAATGAATATTTATACTGGAAAGATCCTGCTGGGTACAGCTCTGTTGACCAAATACTTTTATAAATAACCCATTATTTGGAACTGATGACTAGTTAGAATTACTTTTTTTTTTAAAATGCATATAATCACTGAGATACTTACTTGTTTTTCGGAATATCTTTCTTTCGCTAAGACCTATTAGAGAGCTTAATATCATATATTCATAGATTTGACGACTTTTTTCCCACTTTATTTTTTACCTCGTAAGCGAATTTCTTCCATACAAACACGAGTAACGCTTGCTGCAAAATTAAAAGAATAATACATGATAAGAAAAATAAGAAGTGCAATAATTAAAAAAAAGGGAAAAGGGAAAAAAAGTAAAAGAATAAAAAAGACGAAAGAGAAAACTCGGTTTTTTTAAGAAAAAAAGAAAGGCAGAGAGAGAGAGAGAGAGAAAATAATATTTTGACTAGTTCGCAGATACAGCATGTAAAGTGAAGTCCTCTTTTCCCCTTACAAATTCAGGAGGAATTACTTTCATACAGACCCGAGTAGAACAATGCGTAATGCTTCCACGCTGCTATTTTTGGTATCTAAACTACAGACTGATTAATTGCTACATCCGCAACTCATTCTACTTTTCATATTTTTACAACTAATCACATATACCCAAAATACCAGTCTTGCAGCTATGCTTGATATAGATAAAGAATAAAAAAAGTATATTAATTACCATTAACAAATTTTTCTTTGGCTTCTCTTCTACATTCGATATTCATGCGAATGCAAATTCAGTCGAACTCTGCTTCTGCAGCCTTACCCTTGCATTGGGAAAAAAAGTAGGAGCTTGGAAAAGCTTTCTTTTTCTTTCAAAAAAAATCTTTAGCACAGATAAAGGGGTAAATTGTAATACATAAGGATGATAGGATAAATGTGTCTACCCGTCTGACTTTTTTTTAAAAAAATTATGAAGAAACTATTTATTATCAATACTTTTATATTTATCCGTTGCCACTCTCATGTTATGCCATGTTACAAATATTTTGGTATTTCTTGAAAAAGGCTCATATGACACAGAATTCTGCGTTTCTTTACATGTCTCTTTTTATTAATTGCCATATACAGTAATATCATTTACAATATTTATCTATTTGATCTAATGTTGTTTATTCCACAACATATTTTTCCACCATTTCAATAGTAAGTATATATTTGAAATCAATTGATATTTTAGAGGATGTTATTTAATATGGGTTACATGCTTTAGATACTCAAAGCATTGTTTCTAATTAGATTTAACAATATGCTCAGACATTTGATCGACTCTAATGAAGGGTGCTGTTTATAGCAATAAATAGAATCGTTAATTAAAAATACATTTTAAACTTACAGAAATGTTTTTATTAATGTTTGATAGAGGATCAACAGAGGGTTGGTTTACATTTAAAGTAATACTACTAAACCTATAAACTATATAGCTTTACTACATTGTTAGTTGTCGATCAAAAATAAAAATAAAAAATAAGAATTCTGCTTTATTCAACCTTTATAATATTATATCAATAATAATTAAAAAAAATGCAACAAAGTCACCACTGCACCCAAGCAAGGTAGTCAAGCATGAAATAGATCGACTCTAAGTATATACTTCCTTTTCGCGGAAAAAGAATTTAATAATAGATTACTATAGCTATGATATAGTTACTTATATAAAAGACGCTGTATTTATGTATCTCTCTACTGTGTTATTCAAAAAAATGAGAAAAAAGGAGAAAGTATTACAAATAAATGAGAAAAATGATAATAATTATTGAGAAAGGGGGCATATATCATGTGTACAGAGTATATTTGAGGTAATGAGCAAATAGTGGTTGGTAGCCATGTAGCAACGTCCATAAAGGCATATTATTTCCCGATGAAGAATAGCATGATGTTAAGTGATAGAGTAACGAATCAGCATGACAGAGGTAGATTCAGTAGATACGATGTCTGGCTCGCCAAATATACTATATTCCATTATTTTAGTATCATGCCTTGGGTTAATACCAATCTATTCACTTCTCTTAAACCCATTTTTTTTTCTCATCAACCTTTTCTCAATAATTTAAAAATGTTTCTCAACAATTTGAAAAAGACAATACATAAAAATATAATTATATGCTCTTTAGTATGCTACGGGTTATATTATTAACAACATTAGCCCCTATTTTATATTCGTTATTGTATGATAAGAATAATATAGAAAATGACCCTTGCAAGGAAATATTTGTGAGTAAAGTATTTTTACTACAAGCACTTTCCTGGTACAAAAACTTGGTGAAACTTCAAACCAGTCTACATTACTGTTCTTAAATCTTGGATAAATGATGAAAAGCCGAGACCTTATCAAGATAAATAAATAACACGAAATAGTGAAAAATGTCTAATAGTCTATTATAAGAGCTTCTTAATCAACTCACTTTTGATAAGCCTCTCTAACCAAAATATCTAATAAATAAGCCCTTTTATTTCTGTTCCTGAAATATGTAGCTTTTTTTGGATCTTTTACTATATTTAAGTTGGCTTAGTTTACTTGGATCGTACTATTTATTTATTTTATCTTGTTTGTTACTCAAAAGTAAATAATTAAAAAAGAAAAACCACCGAACAGAATTAAGACAAGTTACAGAAATTAAGGTTTCAATTACTTTAAGCTTTTATCCTTTCTTCATATTTAGTATTACTATTTCCATTGGTTATTATTATCATTGTCAAGCAATAGGAAATCGCAACTTCTCTAATTGTCAAGTAAAATAAATAAGATAGACATTATAACACAATAATAAGAACTGATTTCGAATTCTACTAGTTGTTTAATATGTATCAAACAAGGGAGGCAAGGAAAGTTTACTGATAAACAAAACCTATTTTTCATATCTGTTCTGCTATGGTTGTAAGTTTGAGTCACCTAAGATTTAATTAATCATACAATATAAAATATGATGGGTATGTTTCAGTCCCTTAACTTTTACCGAATATTCACGTAATACGGAAAAACTAGTGTATTTAACATCTGATGATACAAAGCCATGATAAAGTTAATATATAACATAAAATACGCTTTGTATCACGATTTAATTTTTAAATTAAAAAATATGAATTCACATGAAGGATGGAGTCCCAATGGAATCAGCTGAAACACCTTTAAGTTGCTTTTTGAATATACACTTTCTTCATCCAAAAAAGGTCACATGTACAACCTTAAGAATAAAATAATTAAAATAAAAAACCCTAGTGGCTCTTAACTCGCTAACCTCTCTTTCTCTTGAATAAAAACAATACTATACAATAAAAATGGTCTTTCGATATATATCACAGAAATTCATGGTGCGTATTTGATTATGAATCCAAAAATGCGATATATGCATTAATTAATTAATGTCTTCCTTAGAGTAGCATGCCAAATACTTCGAGAATAAAAGTCATTACTTTTGATGCTTACAATACGCTCTTTAAACCGAAAGGAAGCCTTTCGGCTCAATATGTGAGTCTATTTTATGCACTACAGTTAGAATGTGAGGGCCATGATTACTGATCTCATTTCCATTTCTCTCCATTTAGGTAGAAGAGGGAGCAAAGTACGGAATTCATGTGACAAGAGATCAGATTAACCAACATTTCGGACAAGCTTACAGAGAACAACTATTAAAGGCGCCGTTTTACGGTATTGATCAGGGAATGACACCTGAAAAATGGTGGAAAGAGGTAAAAATGAGTGACAGCAATATAGTTAGCTGGGAGAGCATTTACAATGATTGACTCTATGGATAATCTAGCTGGTTTATGCTACGTTTATTGGTTGTGGGATTTCATCAAAAGGTAAACAACAGCTTGATTCATAGATGAAAAGAGTGCTGAGCATCAATATAGATATCGATTCGAATTTTGATGAGCTATTCGACTCCCTGTATTCCCGATTCACTACAGCCGAAGCATATTCGATATTTCCAGATGTACTTGGTACCTTGAAGGAATTAAAGCATCACGGGTTTAAAATGGGCGTCATCAGTAACTCTGATGAGCGAGTTGGTAATAAATTCATAGCTTTCTAGTCATTATTATCCAGCTAACAAAACTTGGTATCAAATAGTAAAAGTGATTGAAAATCTCAAATTAACACAATATTTTGATTTCGTCCTTGCGAGTTCACTAGTAGGATACGAGAAACCTGATAAATGTATATTTGAACAGGCTCTTGCAATGGCAGGCAATATTTCTCCGGAGGATACTTTACATATTGGTGATGATGTCAACAAGTAAGTTTGTCGTTTCATTTATTATTTCAAAATGACAAACTAAACAACTTTTTAGGGATTACTTTGGTATGGGTTGGATGAAAACACCTTTTGATATAATTACAATGCACTGACATAGAAAAATCATCTAACCATTTTAGGATCACTTAATTCTGGCATGAATGCTGCATTATTAGAACGAAGTAAGTCATTTGTACCGTTGTTTTATATAAATGTGGCGATAAGCATATATTAATAATAATGTACTTATTTATGAAGGAAAACTTTCATATGAGGACTTTTCACCGACAATGATTGGAGACAGTAGTATACCTGTTCATCGACCAAGGCAAATAAGCTCACTACATGACTTGTATCCATATATAAACACAATGTACGCTAACCCATCTTCAAATTATGAGCAGGAAGAACATTCTACTATGAACGCCTCAAATTAAAAAAATAAAAAAATGGCTTTAAATGCACATGCTGTGAATTAAAGTGTATAAAGGGACTAATTTTACTATTCATCAAGTTAATCGTTTGTCCGAATCTGGGGTATGAGAAAATCTAAGAAACTATATCCAATGACTAATTACAATAAATAATAATACGTATTATATAAGCATCATCAGACTTATGAATAGTGCACTCTATATTAACCCATTTGCTACAGTTGTGTGTTTTGATATAATCACTCATTTGAGTTAAATTGTGTTATTCATTCAATGTATTTTTTAAGCAATTAAAATTATGCCTATCTGTTTATCAGCTGATTAAAACAAAACTCAAATAATCTGATTCATGATATGATTATTTTACTCTTAAATGAAAACTATCCAATTCATTGTAAATTTAATTTAACAAAGATATTACATACTGTTTTTTTCAAGAAAATGAGAAAAAATTACAAATTGATGAGAAAAAGGGAAAAATAACTGAGAAAATATTTCAAATAAATGAGAAAAACCAGGGGAATAATTGAGAAAAGAGAAATATATCATGTATGAAGAGTATATTTCAGACAGTGAGCAGATAAAGAGATAGGTAGCCATGTAGCAAGGTCCATAAAGTCATATTGCACACCAATGAGGGATAGCATGATATAATTTATTTTTTTTTGTATGAACAATTTATTAAAGTCTTAGCATGTATAGCATGATATAAAGCAACAGATTAGCGTACCAATTTGGCATAGGTAGATTCAGTAGATATGATGTCTGGCTCGCCAAATATACTATATTCCATTATTTTAGTATCATGCCTTGAGTTAATACCAATCTCTTCACCTCTCTTAAACCACCTTTTTTTTCTCATCAACCTTTTCTCAATAATAATTCTCCTTTTTCTCCTCAATAATTTGAAAAATCCCATTAATCTGAAATTTGTTCTCATTTTCTTGAAAAAGACAATATATCACTGTATCCTGTAGCATATACAATACACGCTATCATTGAAACATAAGTGTACCTTTTAGATCTACACAAAAAGAAAAGCCAAATCTATTAGCAAACACAAAATAGGGGCCTTTCCTTTTTCGAATACCGAACATTTTTCTTTTTGTCGGATTTACATGTGTTTGCAGACGCCAAATAATAACGGAAGACAATAGAATATCTCACTTTGGTTTCTTTCTGACTAAATTAAATATATATTTGTTTATCGCTTAGAACCCTATCGATGTATTTCTATTGGGTCTCACATGAGAATAAAAATACCAACATTCTCTTTTTTTGAAACATATAAACAAAAGTCTTTTTTTCATTGTTACGACTGGAAACTTCGTTAAATTATAAAAACAATAACAAACATTGTATGTTCTCGGTAAAAAAGGTGCTATTTTCAGATTATATGAGTTTGTTTTGGCGCATGATGTTCCTTATAAATACTAAATCAAATCCATATTGTTTATTTGAAGAATATTTCTTATGCTATTAAAAAGAATAACTTTTCGTCATTTATCTTTTGTTTTTTATAACCTTACAAAAATATTGAGAGTTTGAACTAAAGGGATGTATCAGTCTCTAATATTTAAATATAATGATAACAATAAAAGTAAGTTTTACCTTGTGTCATCTTCCAACTTAAAACCTTTTAGCGGTAAAGAAAAAAGAAAACCAAGAGCAGCAATACAGACCGAGACAATACCAAATATACGCATAGCATCATCGTAAGCATGAACAAAACCTTCATACTGATCTTGAGGCAATGCCTGAGCTTAGCTTATACTCTGTACAATTTTTAGGTAGTTATATTCACCGGGAACATATTTCTCAAATAGACCTGGCAAGGCTGCATTCCAGATAGCGCCAGAAATTGCACTTCCAATACTCATAGAAACAGACACACCAATTTCAAACAATGTAATAACAATAGCAATATCTCATCAATAACCAAGTAAAAATTCAATCATTATTTTCTCAATTAAGCCAGAATGCATGATTTAGTGTATAATTACATTCTGGAGGAACTAAATCTTGGACGACAACCATCATCGGATAATACATCAAGGCATCAACGGAACCAAACAAAACCTGTGCTATGACAATAAATGCATCCGAATATGTAGAGTGGCGAGCCGGTATCATAAGTCTAGTATCAAGTACACAGAGTGCTGAACTAGTCTAAACATAAGGTCTCCAATTATGTGTTTTTGTCATACAGTAGCCGATAAGCACAGGTAGACGAACATGGGCATATTTAAATCCACGCTCGAGGTAAGTAGCAACTTTAGGTGTCACTCGACGAGTGACTTGAAGGTAAGCCAAGAAATATTGCAGGTCCATTAAACTATTGATGATTTTTACCGTAGCAATAGTTAATACGCCCCATGTAAGGTTTTTTGATTCCCAGTTTGTTATTGGGACTATTGGTTTTTGAGCAAGCTTCCATTCTCAAAGTCCAAATAAAATCCAGGTAGCACCATCTGAGACCAAGGTAGCAATTACTTTAACTATTTTATAATAAGTTAATTGAAAGTATAGTAAAAATAACTAAGTAGTTTTAGATTACCATTACTCCATCCTCCCCAAGTAGTAGCTAGAATAATTGGTAAAAGGATCAAGAATAGACCACCGACAAGGAGTAAACTTCCCATCAAATCAACTTGAATAGTAAGTCACTTGGGTTTTTGAATAAAAGACAATGATTCATTCTTGTGCTGATGTTTTTCAACAAGGCCTAATTTCTTGGTTTTTTGTTGTATTGTAGTCTCCACAAGCCAAAAATAATCTGTGCACTTGTTGCAAACATAAGAATAGTGACATGCGCATATGCAAAAACGCCATAGCCCTTTATCAAGAAGACTTTGCGCAGCTACACTGGCAACAAAAACATTGATTATGTTTAGGAGATTATAGAGTGCCAAATATAAACCTCGGTTTACAAAACTGGTCATATCCATTATTCTTTTAGGGTTACTGTTTTCTAGATTAGTTATATTAATTAATTACCTCCAATCAAGATATATCCCAAAATATATGTGCCGGAATATCCAAATGCGTAGACAAATTGCCCGCCCTAATAGTAATATAGTTAATACCTTTACATGAAAATGTGTCTATATATAGAGAAGCTTACAATAAGAGTATTATAATTTTTAGAAACCGCCATGATCACAAAAGACATAATAAAAAAAACAATTGCAGCTGTATATGCGCCCGCTCTCCCCGTCATATCCGATATTTTCGAATATATTGGCTGCAAGGCGGTTACAGTATATTTAGTACTGTTGTTAATACAGCTGAGACATTATTTGCACCAAAGTCACTAGTAACCGTAGATGTAATTGCATTGACTACATCTTTCTCTCAATTCATGGCCCAGGATACAAGTAACAATATAAAAATATAGTATGTTTAAGTTTTCTTCTTAAAAGTATAAGATTTATTCTTCATATTATACCCAGTGAATATAATGATTTTATCAATTTTTGTCATTATGTCTTTGGATGCTTTTGCGATTTGAGCGCCTTTGTTAGCATTTTCGATTTTTATTTTCTCCATAAACAAAAGCAAAATAAAATTATATATATATAATACGAATAAGTGGTTTTTTTAAAAGAAAAAGAAATATGTACAAATGTACGTTGTTTTATATAGACATTAGCCTTATCGAAACTTTACTTTCCTTTCAAACAGCGAATTTATTTTTCTATTGCAAAAGCTTGAAAAGGTACTTATTACTTTTATAAGATCTTATACCATTTAACCCCGGTAATCTTTTTATTATGTGTTATTATTATACATTGCGCAAGTCGGATCATAAACAACCCAGCTTATGGATATTTCCCTCCCCCTATCACTGAGAACTCCTTCTAAACTATGGTAATCAGCTTCCAGTTTTCTTGAAGTCAAATAGCATTTAAATTTTCAATCCTACGAATAATATTAATTAAACAATCATCGTATAAAAGTTGGAGAATTAATCAAAACTCCCTCATAAACCATTATTATTTTTTTGGGGTTTATCACATATTCTTGCATATCGTACGACGTTTTATTAAACCCTAACTATTATTTGATTAGCTTCATTTTCTGCTCTTTCTCTATTTATTTCACTGGTCAGGAATATGACAGATTAATACATTGGTCTTAATCGAAATAATACGCATCACATATATACAAACTTATGGTTAAATTTTTGATTTTTTTAATACACCTATTTCACTGTAATAATTGATTTTTCCTTTTAGCCATTCCGTTTTATCCTCCTCTAATTTTGTTATCTCAGTCATCCACAAACCCCATCTTCTTCTCGGGTGTTACGTTTTAATAAAAGCATTTATGATCTAATCAGATAAATGTCGCGCAAATCACCTTATCAGATTAAATAAATTAAAACAAAGGCAAGGAAAAGGCTAAATTTAGTAAAATTATGTCCTCATTGGCTTTGAATAAGAGATAGTAGAGCTCCATCAGATAATACTCCACAACTTCGTTTAAAATATATCATATATCATATATCAGATTATCTATAATCGCTATATTTACTTGAATAAAAGAAAATTTATACTACACTGCTTCAACTAATCTTTTATCCATTACTGCCAAACTTTATCAGATTTCATCTTGGCAAAGAACAGGTGTTTTGTTGATTGATTGGATTTATATAATCGAGCTTTTCTTGACAAAGTTAAAACAAATTGTACCTGTTTTACAAATCAAGAAACCTTGTTCACTAACAAAATACAAGGATAAAAGCATAAAAAATATTTTTTAGTCGATTTATGCCAGTGATTCATTAATGATCAAGAGTACTAGAAAAAAGAGGAAATAGCTACGTTATAAAAATGATACTTACTCTATTTCCTATATTCGTATTGATTAGGACATGTATATAAGCTCTAATATTTCAAAAAACTAGTACGCTCTTTTAGCAATGAATTTTTGTAGAAGTACGAAATCAGTAAGGATCATACTCCAGTAGTGATATACAAGCATACACTATGGCCTGTGTACGAAATGGAGCTGAACATGCATCTTCACTAAAACATCAAACAGAAAACTTTTCATTATAAGCTCTTAATGAAAACAAATTGAATAAAAAAAAAAAAAAAGAAGGGTA
>VCJJ01002094.1:0-12198 GCA_024139415.1 Backusella tarrabulga
TATTTGAATATGACAAGTCTTATATATGTGATAACAATAAGAATATAAAGATATCTTCACAACACAGCCCATTTGGGCCGATTGATTTTTTTGAAAAACCGACCAACTTCGATGAAAAAAAAATATGTGGTGAATATCCTTGTTTTCTCGTACAAATGCATCTGTGTGTAGTAAACATGTCTAATAGTATTTATGTAAAAAGATAGATAAATTGAAATATTTTTTATTGGGTAAAAATATCATTTTTCAATCGGCCCAAATGGGCCGAGTGCCCTAATCTATACTTGTTAATAATAAACAAATAAAATTGTTGTCTTTAATAATACTAAATAATCCATTATATATCGCTATCTATATCTTTATGAATTATTGTATATGTTCATTTCCATGATAATAATAGTGCTATCAAGAAGTACTCATCCAGCCTGTTTTTTTTTGTCCGTAATTTTAGTGTTGTTTTTGGTTACCTCGGTTTACCTGTTTAATTGAATTGTGTAAGTACGTTCTGGATTTACCTAAACTTGACAGCATTTTACCTTCAAAGTCCAACCGGCAACCGAATGGCACTGTTATATTTTTCGACGTGCATACGTTGTAAAACTGTACTTTCTTGCCCAAGTGTTAAAAGGTAAAAGATCTAGTACTAAAATAGAAATCAAGGTCATACCATCGATTTTTTTACTTGAGTAAAGTATTCTGTGATCTGTTGTTGGAGAACAGTATGAACAGTATGAACAGTATTATTTCATTCCTTCTTAAGAAAAATCAAAAGCGGAAAAAGAAAAAAAAAATGTTATTTCTGCTATCTGTTGGGATGGAACAGAAAACTGCAACAGAATTCTGTGCTATTTCTCAATTCTGTTCATTCTACACAGGGTGCTTTTTCCCCAGGTGGACATTTTGATAAATTTGGATGCAACTAGTATAGAAATTTTGAAAAAACATAATTTAAATAAAGTGCTCGTTTTTCCCTTTAGGAATACAATCCAATTGAAGTTCATCTTTGACTGGAGTTATAGTCAAGGAGTGGTTGAATTTATTTAGATTTTTGTGTGCTTTTTGGAGGATAAAATAGGTATAATCTCGAGGTCCAACATTGTCATTTTTCGTACATAAATTTGGCTGGCTCAAATTCAGTTATTTTGTTTTGTACAAAACAATTTTGAGTTTTTGTTTCCCTTTAATAAAATTAACCAAAAATGAATATTGGTATCAAGACAGTCTTTAAATCAATGAATGAAAGATACTATTCAGATTTTGTATAAACCTTTTTGAGAATACGCAAAATAATTTTGTAAGAAGAGAATGAAAAAACAGGTTTTGCTGTGGCTCTCGGAACTGGCAGCATTGGGTTGATCTCTACGAGATCCAAATTAATTATACTGCCTTGGAAAGCGCTATCATAAATTTATGTATAAATAAGAGGGCATCCGCTGATATATCAAAGCGATTTTCTATTCGTAGTACTCTACCTGTAAGACTTGTATGAGAAGAGTTGTGAATTTATATAAATGAAAGATATCTGTATTCTTTTATATAACAGAATTTTGTCAATAAATTATCAATGTCCTCAAGTTTGTCCAAATTGCAACACTAAACCGATGGAAAAAGAAACTGATTCTTGAAGTGGCACATCCATACTGTAATAGAATGCTTTTTAATTCAAATACAAAAATAACAGCTAATATCTGTCTTTTATCACCAAAAATTAGAGAAAGTAGCATTTTGCTATCAACTTTAAGCTGAAAAAAAGGTAGTCTTAATTTTTTTGTAGTTACGACCCATTCTTTTTAACCAAAAATCGGAAAGCTACCAAAAATAAGGAATGGTTATTTAATTATCAATTAGCTTTTAGCTACCATTTGTTTCTGGTATCTTTACTCCTAATAAATATTTAAATTTATAGATGTTTAACTACCAAAATAAAAAAAAGCAAATGGTTATTCTAACTTCTTCATCGATTTCGTCAATAAATAAATTAGTAAGTACAATATACATTTTTACTTAAAAGTAGTTTATTTACTGAAGTATTCTAAAAAAAAAAGCGCTAGATAATACTATCGTAAACAACTATGCTGAAAAAAGGATAATATAGGTAAAGCAATATAAACTAATACCATTTGAGATGAAAAATCCTTAGCACAACTAATTAGGTAAAATCAAAAAAGGAGAAAATAAGGAGAAGACGTATTATTACCTAATCGGCCGTTTAAGCTAAAAAGGAATTAGAAAAGAAGCTTTATGTAAGTGATGTCAAGTTAATCTTACCTATTATAATGTCGAGCAGGATTAGATGCAGAACTCGGAGATCAGATCATATACAGGATAACGCGAGTCAGTACATTGTGTTGATTTTAAAAATTTACATAATATAGAAACATTCTTACCCTGGAGCACTATCCATCCATCAAAATAAGCTTGAAATAATCAAGTTTATATATGCCTACCTTTATTATTAATTTCTAATATCATTATCTTTACTCATTTATAATAACTAAAGTACCTGTATCGACGCCACCTATTTATCTCGGACGAAAAAAAAACAGCAAGATAGAAGAATAATTTAATGTGATACTCTGTTTTTTAGTTTAACATTTAAGCCAATTCTTTGGGATCAAATAAAATCTGAGTGAATTTGAGAGTTAATCTACCTTGCTTTTATTTTCATGCTTAGTGGCTACCGCAAGAGAACCCCAGTTCTTGTTAAATAATACTGTATATAATAATATATATTAGAATAGTATTTCATTCTCTTAATATAAAAGATATCAGGAGCACAATCAACATATAGTTGAATCGATCAATTTTGATACCAAAGCTTTGTATTGACATTGTCAAGCTTTGAACTGATTAAAACATCTTGTGCTTTATTGCTTGGTGTACCAAAAGTTTCAGCGGCAGATCACATGTTTCAAAAATTAGTTTTGGAAATTGGAAACGAGATACTAATTCTTCGCATAGTATCCTAGAATCGATTTTCCATTGTGGAAAATATAGCTGCACTTACAAGACTAGTTTTTAATAAAAAATAATCTCTGATCTCCATTGATGCTCATATTGTGTTTCAATTGTTGTTTTAAGATTACATTTTGCTCGCTATAATAAAAAAGCATATATCAACCTGTTTAGTTTATTTGAGCCAATAAGTAAACCATTTCCCAGTTTAAAGTACCGTTGGATGGAGGTTGCTATTTTCTTTTTATTTGCCCTGTTCTGGTTTTTACAATTTGTAACACTTAGTACATAACCATATCATAGTTGAAGCTCGGAAAAATCGCTGGAGTGATTATGAATATATACTAACTTTTCCCTTTTTGAATAGGTTGGAAAGAAGCTCCTCTGGAAAATACATTGGATGGCCATCATTCTGAAAAAGACTTAGTATTCATTAACAGATGCAAAAGCTGCAAATATATCAGAATCAAAATAAACCATTACCTACAAAAGGAACTAATGTTCTTTGCTATGACAAAAAAAAGAAAGTGCATGCATTATCATGCTTCTAAAAAGATTACTAAAAAAAGTATTTGACTTTTGCGAAATAGTAAGTACATCTCACTCACTATTATTATGTAACTGCCCGTTCATATCGTAAACATTTGAACTATATTATTCTTTCATTCAGTATAACTTTTTCAGTGTTTCTCTCATTATAAACTACTGAATTTTTGAAGGTAGCGTATATTTTTACTATCTTATATTCACTCTGCTCAGTTTTGTACTCAATTGATCAGTTTCGCGAAGAACTTGACAAAAATAATAATAAAAAAAGATGGTGGCAAGTGATAATAATTCAGAAATGATAAAGTACGCTCTAAATTATAACGGCCAGTGTGATGTTTTAACCATTTTCTACTTTTTACTCTTGAATGCTCTATAATAATAGTAGGAGGTAAATGGCATGATCTTCTTGGGCAATTCCCTTTTCATTGGCTGCTTCATTTTTCTAACTGACCAAAAACTTGATTCCGGGCCGAACTACTTTGCTTTGACGAGATGTAATTTAAGCTTTTTCGTCATTGGTTCTGAAAAACTGGTAAATAAATTGACTGCTATTTTCACCTGCCGAAGCAGCATCTTTATTTTTAACTCTCTCTTCTCGTCTTTTTTTTGTTTTTTTTAAATCACAAAGCACACTCGTATCATTTCCCTCACTTTCTTTTATTAGTTGTACTACAATGTCTGGACATTCAATAGGAACAAATTCATATTCAGAGGCAATGGATCTCTCTGATTTAGATGGTTATGACCAAAGGTCGCCCTCGCCTGTGCCCTCTGAAACAGTAGGAGAAGTGTCTCCTGTCAAGATCAGAAAGAAGCCAGGAAGAAAACCCAATCCTGCCTCGCCCGCATTACGCAAGGCGCAGAATCGGGCCGCACAGAGAGCCTTTCGCGAACGTAAAGAACGTCACATGAAGGATCTCGAAAACAACATTAAGCGTATAAAAGAAGTCAAAGAGCGGCTTGAGCATGACAATTACAAATTGAAACATGATAACGAGATTTTGAAATCAGAAAACTGGTATCTGAAAGGTATTGTGCTTTCTCTACAGCTTGTCTGCCTTCAGTACAACCTTGTTATTCCACAGCACTGCCCCCACGTCGATAAGAAAACGCTCGGGATACTAGCACAATCGATACCAGCTTCCATCTCGTCTTATCTCAACGTGAGCTCACGAAACAAATTGGATTTATCAAAAAAATATCAAGGGATTTCTGCTACTGCGGACCCATACCAGGCACAGGTGACGCCCAACCTGGCTCAAGGCTCGCTGATCATTACACAAGATGGCATACAGACGGTCGAGAAAAAGACGTTGTCGAGGGAGCTTAATAGTAGCAGCAACGATTCATGGTTCTATGATAATAGTAACAGCAACAGCAACAGCAACAGCAATAGCAATAGCAATAGCAACAGCAACAGCAGCAGTAATGGCTCAAAAGTAGATAGTTTAATGCAAGCCAATAACATTGATTTTGGAAGTATCCCACCATTATCACCCATGCCCGAATATGAACGATCAAGGGAGCCACCACAAACGACCACTATTCCATCCCCTTCATTGACTGAGCCTGCCACTTCCAATCTAGCTGCTATCCAAGCACTCCGCTTACGCCTCCGACTACAATCAGCCTGTGTACGTATGCAGTCTGTTCCCTTTGCTATCCAGCCCACGCTATTACAAGTAAGTCGATCACTTTTATCTTAATAACAAAACTAATAGATAAGCTTACAGCTCACCATTCCCCATGACCCCCGTATTGATCTCATCCCTACGCCTCACATGCGAGATCGAATGATATTGTTCCGAGACCAGTTTGATCTAGACGACTGTTTCCGCTGTCTCCTGTCGGGCTCCGTCTTCCACGGTGGGGATCCTGCTGTTGCAGGCAATTGGCAATTGCCGGCTGAGTTCTTTGAAAAGTACTGGTTCCTTACTATTGATTATAACCTCAGAAGATGCACAAATGAATGGAGAAAAAAACAGGGTCTAAAGGAGTTGGCGGTTGTACCAAATGAATCTTTACCCCAGAATTTGAGTTATGATGACTTGTCACAATATTTGGGCGTGCAGATTCCTCAAAAGCAGCAACAGCAACAGCAACAACAACAACAACAACAGCAGCAGCAGCAGCAGCAGCAGCAGCAACAGCCGACGCCAGATGGCGTTTCTCCTGTCCACCTCGCAAATGGATATGGCACGTTACCTCAGCAAAGACCTCAAAATAGTCAATGGCAGAATTTAATGATGGGCACAAAAAACTATGGTGAGTGAACGTGTGTTTTTTATTAAAAAGAGGAGAAATAGCTGACTGTTCCTTTTATATTACTTAGACATGATGATGACAGGTTTATATGACGGATCGCCACAATAAAGTTTTTATATTAATACATATTATCATCATCATCATCATCTTCATCGCTACTATTTACTCATTTACTATTATTAAAAAAATATTTATAAATATCAAAAGAGAAAAAAAAGAGAAAGAGTTTTATATATAAAATGTAAGTGTATTTCTGTTGAATGTTTTTCACTTTGTTAAAAAAAAAAAGAAAACATACGATATTTGGGAATCGTGAGTGTCGTAAATATAGGAACGATGTTTAGTGTATAGGGGGTGTGGTGGGTGGAATAAATAAATATATATCGAATATGGGTTGTATAATAATATAATAAGAAAAAAAAGCGTGTTTTCTCTTTTGTAAAAAAAAAAGGAGTGGGTTAATAAAAGAAACAAAATTCTTTTGGTATGATACAAAGTGTTTGTTGAGTATGTATAAGGGAGTTCTATTCTTCATAAATAATATCATCATCTTGAAGTCGCGATACGAGGCTTTGTTCTTGTTCTACTTCATGTCTTCTCATTTCCGGAATGGGTCTATCTTCTAAAGCCATCTCATAGATTTGATTATATTCATGGACAGGTCCCTGATAGTGCCCCCTATCCCACGCTAGTGTCAATGCAGAACGCACCATTCGCAACACATATTCTTCTTTGAGCGCCTTGTCTTTTCGGAGTGTACGGTGGTCGTTGGATGCATCTCGGATGGCTGATTCCAAGGTCTCTGGGCTGTTATAAAGATAGCTATTGTAGTATTCTGAACTGGTGACAAGCGCACCTTTTTCCGTCTTGATGTTGGGATCGGCAAACCTCACATCTACCTTTCGTCGCATGCTGTATTTGGAGGTGGGTCGATTGATAAAGAGTCCGGCAAGAGGTCCTGTACCAGGCGAGATGACAGGTGCACCAAATACCATACCTTCGGCTGCCTCATACCCTTGATCGTTGGGTACAAACACCAAATCGGCTGCCGATCTCAAAAAGATACCATACTTGCGCTCATCCTTGGGTGTCAGCAATACATTAATATGGTTGGGGTGGCGTGTCTGCAATTGCTTGATATCTTCAGCGGAGTAGTTGCCGGTCTTGGCCAGAATCACAAATCGGACATTGTGCTTGACAAAGTACTCGGCTGCCTCAGACAGCATCTCTACACCGGCACCCTTTTCCAAAGTACCTCTAAACAACACCATGGGTCGTTTTATATCTGCATCTGTAAATAGACTGCGTTTGACAAGATAGCGCTTTGCACGGTCCTTGAGTGTAATCACAAAATCATTGACATTCTCAGAAAGTCTCCATGTTGTCGTGTCCTGCAAGACATTTTCTCCAAGATATCCCGTTTCTTCTGAAAACAGAGAGGGCTGGTTCTGAATAGCATGGAACGCATAAGAAGGGAACGCAAAGTTACGATGCACAAGTTTATCCGACATGAATGGATGTTCCGTGTTGTGATAATCGACACCATGATGGATACCAAAGAACCTAGCATTCTCGACCTTTTTCAAAAGACTGTCCATCACAAGCTCCTTTAGATGAAAATCCTTTCTTCCCTCCACAATGTCTTTTGCCAATGTACGACCTGCCACCGTCACAACCTCTGCATGGTCAATGGCCAAGCGTGACATGTACATGCGCTGTCCGTGTACATATTTCTGAAGCTCTTCACGTTCCACCATGTGATCCAGGAATTTTTTTACGTTTCTAAATGAGTTGAAGTAGTGAATATCCTGATCGTCGTTATACATGGTGTAGACAATGGCAGGTGGACGAGGACCCAGATCTTCGGCGACACGCTTATCATGTAAGTGCTTGGCGACATAGGCATTAGAGGCCCCATGCAAATGAACGATATCGACGCGGGGAACAATACGAATGGGCGCAAAGATGGACTCTTCATCGGTAGCAGTGGCCTTGTGTGCCAAAAAGGCGGCGGCGGCCTTTGCAAAGTACTGATCTCGCCACTCGTTGGGTAAATCGTTTTCATCGTAGATTTGCTCGACCAATCGACACTTGTAGGCCTGATTAAAGGGACGTTTATTGCCATGACCAATCATATAGACTGGGACGGCATCCTCGGGCGGGGTAGGTCGCTGCGATGTGATCATGACAGATGTGTTGACGCCATCAATTATTTGATATTCGTACTTGCTTGGTGGCTGCAAGGGTGGATTAAATGCATGCATCATTTTCCATACACGGAACTCGACGTTTTGGATCTGGCTAGTACGCTTGCCTCTGATTTCGACCACCATATCAATTTCCTTTTCGATATTGAGTCGACGCATAAATGTATAGAATGGCATGACAATCGCCACCTCTGTCATGTTTGATTTTTGCTGTGCGGCTGCCATCGCAGTGACTTGTTTTCCGATATCTGTCAGTGTTGCAGGTCCAAATTCTTTTGTGACATGATATACTCTTGTTCCTTTTTCTATTTGACTTTGCATATCTGTATCTAAATGTGAATATGTCATGATTGGATACTGTCTTTTAACTATTTATATATATATTGTTAATAATAAATCAAAAACAGGACGTCTAAATAAAGGCGTATTCAAGTTTACCTATTCGAGTAGATGATAACTGATGATTGAGCAATGAAAAGCTTTTTCTAATCACAAATATTTGTGCGATGACCAGTAAGATCATGGCAATGGCAATGGGATGCCACCAACGCCATTTCCGGTCTTGTTTTGCGAAGGCACTACTACCACTATTCTTCTTTTTAAAAAGCGTGGTTAAATAATGTGATTTTTCATTTGCTGGCGGGGTTGCTGTTGGTGATAATGAAGACAGGGGTAACTCCTGTGGAGGCGACATACAAAGAAGAGGAGCGAGTATATGTTTTTATAGAAAAAGAAAGGAGGGAAAGAACGAAAGAGCAAGAAAAAAAAGTAGTAAATCAATACACTTTTTTTTGTGTGGTATTTAATATTATTATTAGAGTTTTCAACAATAGAGAGAGAGAGAGAGAGAGAGAAAGGGAAAAATATGAATTAAGAGGGGAGAATAAGCTAATATGGTGGTACTTTAAAATGGAGTCTCAAAAAAGAAGTTATCTTGTGCTACTTGGAGTTTATTGGATCATCTTACTTTTACGCTTTATTAAAAGAGCACTAAAATAAAGGACCTAAATAAATTATGAGATCAAAAGCATGTTTTTTTTATTATTCTTTTTACTTGTTTCGTCAATTTAATTCCTTCATATTATGTAAAGCTTTTTTTTTTATGTAAGATGGAATTGTAAAGATACAAATGATAATCTCTTTTAGGAGTTTTCTCTTGGTATTTCAGTGTAATAATGCATTTGCAACACAAATGGTCACCATTACGAAAATATGTGTGTACACCAGTTATAAGCAGTGTGAGGGACTCAAGTAACATTTTTTTTTTTGTATTTAAGTAAAAATTTTATTGATCAACTTAAGTAACATTGTATTATTTTTATCATACCTATTACCAAAAAAAGGGAAAATAAAAACCATGTTACACACACGCACACAGCCTAATTGTTAACAATGATTTACAATGTTTGTTATATAAATTAATTCTTTTTACAGTATTCTAAAAAAACTCTATTTCAAATGAAAAACGAATGCTCTATACAAAATGTGGAAGTGTTGTGAATGGTAGAATGGGTGTAGTGTTTTCTAATTCAAGTGCATAAAATAAGCAATCCTTTGTACGCTCTAAACGCTGAGATTGTCTATAAATCTGTGATAGTTGGTACCTGATAAAATAACAATTGAGTTTTCTGGTAATAAAATACTATTAGAATCAAACAATTCTCTCTTTTTGCTTACCATGCTGATGCGCAATCCCATCCATTACCATGTGTTATGGCTTCTAGCAAACCCTCTGCTACCTCCAATTGACCTTGCTGGATAAAGGTGGCCGCCAAATAAACCCTACAATTCACATCGTTTGGCTGAGTCACCAATCCCTTTTCAAACGCCTTTATTGCCCGTTTAGGATCATTTTTTGCTAGTCTTATACGTCCTAGTAGGCACCATACACCTGCATGTGTAGTCCAATCGATGTTTTCCGCTTCTGAAACGGCCTTCAAGGCCTCATCGTATTTACCGGCTCGTAAAAACGCCTCTGCAGAAAGTAGCCAGAGATCACATAACATTCGACATGAATTTCGATGCTGAATTCTTGCTTGGAAGGTTGGACGATTCAGATATGTAGATGTTTGCTGGAGTAAAGTATTGTTACTTAATATGGATGATGACCCTGTTAAACCACGTGTAAAAATCCTTAATAAGTTATTTTTGTTTAATTAAGCACAAAAAAAATGGACATTTATATATAAATTAAAGTTTTGAAAAAAAAAAGAATAATTACCTGATAGGGTATAACCATCTTCGCTATTATATTGTTGAAGCCCATCATTTTTAGATTTACGAATTAGGGATTTTGGATCCAGAAAATTCTGTTTGCTACTCTGATTTTTACTAGTGACAACAGGTGTTGATTTTACACTTGCACTATCAGAGGGGCTCTTGAACATCTCTGCCAGATGAAGCTTTCTACCTGTAAAGGAAGAAACCGAGCGTGTACGACCATGTTGTAACGAGCGCTGTGTGGACAATGAAGTGCTGCTTGCACTTCGAATCCTACCCTTCTCTGCCTGTGTTGGAAGCGACTGGTCACTCATATTACCCAGCGAACCAGAAAGGACCATGCCATAACGTGCGTTGCCATTGGATATGGCTTCATGAAGCATCTGATTACTATCATCAGGAATCAATTCGGGTACAACGATTTTACCAAACGTTTGAAATAAATTGGATTGCAAGGCAAGTGCTGGCTCCGCACCCTGTAGATGTTCCACAAGCAATGTTTGTGTCATCTTGAGCGATATCTGTTGAGCCACATTATCGCTGTAATCTACGGTGTTTTGAGGGATCTCAAACTGGCACAATGCCAATTCACAGGTACTCAAGGCTTGCTGAAAACTGCTTTTTACAGGACATGTGCACAAAAGTGCGAGCAGATGCCAAGAGGGGAGATGACTGGGGTAATACTGGATTGCTTGTGTGCATGCTTGGATGGCAGCGTGGATATCTCGCATCACGGCATACTGATATCCCATCTGATAGTAGGTCTTCCAACAGGTGTTATCCAACTCGAGTGACTTGGTGAGATGTTTTAATGCCGAGTCGTAGTATTCTGGACGGCGTGTTTGATCGAATGCTAATAGAAAAAAGAAAAGTATATCGGAATAAGTATTTTAAAAAACATAAAAGAACAATAACAAATTAAAATATGCACTTTACTCTGACTTGCCAAAAATCCAGTGGCAGCCCCTAAAACTCGGTAAATCTCCGCGCCCAGTACCACATTTTTCTCACTTGGTGTTGAAGCATCATACTCATCCTTTGCCAATTGAGCCATTCTAACCGCATCTGTCCCCTTACAGAAATACTTGCAATACATACCCACCGCTGTAACAAGCACCTTGATTTTACTCTCTAATGTTTCCACTTCCTCACTCTTAGGAGGCGATCTCTTCTTTACCTCATCCGCATGACGATGATCCTGTGCAGGCACCGGTGTAAAGCAGCCAAAGTGATCACTTGCCAAGGCCGGTGTCGAGTTGCGTGATTCATCCATAAACTCAATCCCGGTCAAATAGAGATAGGCATGCAACGCATACTCTGCCTCTTCAAAATCACCCAATCGCATCAGCCCCATAAACAAGTGACGGGTCACACAAGGTGAATTGAATGTCTTTGCTGAAGCACGGTTCAGAGCCTCAATGTAACCTCTGATATCTTGCTCAGATGTGCTATTGATCAATTCAAAATCGGATGCAAGTTTATTTACAAATTCGAGGACGTCTTGGTTGGGTTGACCTGAGCGAGGAAACTGTGCGTTGGCATAGATAAGCTTTTCGTAGGTTGTATATAGTTGCATAACTTCGATACTGAAAAGTTGGTGTTTGTAATAATTGTTTGCCTGGTCGTAATCGGAGGTACCCTTCCTGTATTCAGTCTTTTAGTAAAAGGTTATATACAACAAAGAGGTTGCTTACAATGATTTGCCATCATCTGTCAGTTCAAAATCAATGGGAGGCTGGTATGCATTATTACGATAAACAGATGAAAGGTATTCTTGAGATGATTTTGTTACACGCAATCTCCTTTCGCGACGCCACATGGCTCCCTGCGAGGAACAGACCTTTTGGTATGCTCGTATAATTGACATTGTATCGGGAACATTGACGGTGGTGCTATTATAATAAAGGTTTATAACGTCCATCCAGATATTATATTATATTATATTCTTTTTTTTTTTTTTTTTTTTTTTTTTTTTTTTTTTTTTTTTTTTTTTTTTTTTTTT
>VCJJ01002098.1:0-10542 GCA_024139415.1 Backusella tarrabulga
AATAGTTCATTTCATTTCGTTAAAAATTTCCAATCGGACATCGGACTTTTAAGACACTGTATGACTGCTACTATGAAAATCGTGTGCTTTGATTTGAGTGTTATTTATTGGTATAAAACTTGTTAAATGGAAAACTTTCTTTTCAAACTTTTTGGAGATAACCTCGATTAGGTTTAACACAAATGAAAGATGGTTGGCTCTTATTATTTGACCCATTTTTTAATAGAAAATTTTAATATTAAAAGTATCTGCTCTCTCATTAATGTGCAGCAAGTTTACTTGTCAAATAAACGTCATAGCATCACTTTTATGTAATTTTGAAACAATGGTATTGAATATATTAGTAATACACACACACACTCTCTCTCTCTCCTTTTTTTTCACCTTCTCTCTCCCTGCAGAGAATATTTCCAAGGAATTAAATAGCCTGTGATTCCATTCATCCGTCCGTTTATTCCCTTTTACGCGAATTCTAATATGCTGGATATATATTACCATTCCTTTAATAAAGCAAATCATTCTTTCAGGATTGATAAGCTTTTTTCATCTGATTGATGATCTATCCTTTTTTGAATCCCGCCTTCTGCCACTCAAGTTGGCCCTCAAGCTCTCTTCATTAATTGAAAGTGATCTACTGTCATCTTCCAAAAACATCTTGGGCGATACAATAAGGGGATACTACATGAACTGAACCCATCATTGTATTATTGAAAGCTATATCATTAAAGTATGTTTTGTTCATACACCTGCTCTGAGCCCCTTCAACTTGTTTGGCGTATCTATTCTAGAGATCGACATGACCTTTTTAAGCCGAGAATAGCCGTTACCTGTGCCTTTATAGGGCCTTGTACTCTGATTTTTTGAGGGTTCTCGCATTCTTTCATGTTGGACTTGATGCAAAGGGCCTCCTGTCAAAATTCAAATCTGAGATTTAAAATCAACGCGCTGATCGGTTCTATTGAATATAACTTTTTTTTTTCACACAAGCGAGCAAAATACTCTTAAATTTTCATTTTCATTTTAGTTAATATTCTACAAATGTGTCTTTTATTTAAATTCTACTAATATGATTTGTTATTAAAGGAAAGGTGCACCTTTTACTTTCCAGCATAATTTAAAAAAGTATATGTGATCTGATCCAAAAGATATTTTATATGCAATGTGTATTCACATTTTATTCGCTGTTGTTGTCATTATATAATCGCAACAAGCGTTACACTATATTGCCTTTATAACAGGGATTGTGCTACTACGCTTGAAATCCTTTTTGATTACATGATCAGGATGAGTATCTTAGAATATACATACTTCTTTCTTGTTACTATTTGTATTTTATTTATTTGTTTATTATTTATTTATATGAAGATCATAATAGCATCTATCATTACCAACACATAAATAAACTAGCGTTTTTGGTACGCTTTTCATCTGATATTATACAAATACCATTTTATACAAGATAAACCCGTGTTTTTCCCGCTTTCAAATTTTAGTCTCATTTTTCTTATCTTATCTTTTTTTCCACATATTAATTCACCGTAATAAAAGTAAAAAGTCGCGTTTTGTAATAATGTAGAAGATAGAGAGGAAAGAGTGTATTTTTATGACATATAAAATAAAGTAAATATAGAATACAAAGAAAGAACATCTTAGATATGATTTACACGGAATGAATGAATGATTAAACATATGCTTTCGGTTGACTTACTATAAGAAGTATCTTGCCGTGATTAAACATATAATACACAACCCCAAAAAATAATAATAATAAACAAAGTAATAGAAAAAGAGGATACATTATTTGTTTTCTTGAGATGCATAAATATACAAATTATATACAAAAATAATAAATAAGAAGAAAAGAAGAAGAAGAGAAGGGTATGAGAGTTGGATGAACAAAGATATATAAGAAAAATAATGCAGAATAGTAAAGTGTAATAAAAAGAGTATTAAGGAAGGGGAGGAGGCGAAGGTTCGGGAGGACGTTCATCTTTTTTAACGATTGCTACAATAACGCTTATATCATCTGCTTTTCCTCCCTAATAATAATAATAATAACTTTGTTATTATACGTTCTTGTCTCTCTTGTGTTATTTTTCCCTCCAAAAAGTTTTTCTGGTTTGTTACACAAACCAACCCTATTTTTTTTCTGCTTTACCTGATAATAAAGACCTTCATGCATAGCCCTCACTTGAAAAGGAGAGGTTGGGTTATCCGGGTCCTCGCTCACCACCTTTGCTCTATGTGCAAGGGCATCTGATATTGTTTGGGGGACTACATTTAATAGCGTTTGTTGTTGCTGATCATGTTCCGATGTCTGATGATCAATACAGCTCTGTACCTCCTCCAAAATCTCATCATCATAAAGGTTATCAAACAATCCATCTGAGCCTAGAATCACTATATCGCCTTCCTCTATCTTGACTGTGAATTGCTAAGATGGGGGGTTTATTATTAATACGTAATAATGATAACCCTTTTTTTTCCCTTACCTGTGCATCAGTCGGGGAATCAAACGAGGCGGTCCCTAGCTGATAGGGAAAGTTGAATGAATGCTGCTGTTCTTCCGATCGAAATATATAGTCATCGCGTCTTATAACAGAAATACCGCAATCCCCTAAATTGGCGATTCGAAGCTCGTCTTGATGAAGTACAACAATACAGGCAGTGGTTGAGCCAACGATGCCCTAAATAACTTGTAAATATACTTTTTTTATTTTTACCCGCTTCCTCCTATTGTGTTTGTACACTACCTCATTTTGTGCATCCAATGTAGTGAGATGATACGCATTCTCCAATATCTGAATAGGATCAGGTACAACCTGAAGCTGCTGTGGCCTTACGTTTGTTTTTATGCGATCCAATTCCAGCTGAGCGTAGTGCATCAATTTACGTGAATATAAGGCAGGGTTCGCACCTAGCAACAACAAGTTATTTATATATATATCAATAGTAAACAATGCTCATATTTACCCGTGTGTGTACGCCAGCCGCCCACACCGTCCGCAACACCCAAGGCGTCGTGACGTTTGAAGTAAGCGTCATCTCCAACTTGTATACTTGAGTAAATGACATCGTCTTGTTGTGATTCCAGGATCTTCCCCTTTTTGGGGTGGCCAGACACACCCAAGTTGAGTGTATAGTGGAAAGGCGTCGATGTGAGTGAAGGGTGGAAAAAATCAATGACGTTGAGGTTGTTGTTATTGTTGTTATTGCCCAGCTCTTTGGCCTGTTGCGTTTGAGGAGGCAGTTGTGAGATGGCAGCAACTGATCTTTTGGCCGCCAAAGTATGTAAACAATAAAGAGTGGTGCTCTTTCTCAGGGGACGGATAAGTGTACGTAGATGTGTTGTAGAACCATAATATAACATAATTGAAGTATTTTATATATTTATATGGATTGTAGCTGTTAAAAATAATGTAAAAAAAAACGAAACAAGAAGAAGAAGAAAAGAAAGGGAAAAAAAGGAGATAATTTTTATATAATTATACTCTACTTTCTATAAAAAAAATAAAAAATTGAACTGCAAATCATATCGATTGCATCCACATAAAAGCAGAAGACCGCAGCATTATTATAATTTTTTTTTATTTTTTTTATTTACAATAGACAAAAAAAAACAGTTTTCTTTTTTCTTTTTCTTTTTTCTTTTTTCTTTTACTTTAACTCAAGACTATCTCTTTGCATTTATGGATTCACACTTGTATACACACCTTTTATTGCAAGACAATCGACATATAAGTAAACCAAAAGTCTAAAAAGTTGCCTTTTTTAGTCAACAAGGAGAGAGAAGAAAATAAAAAATAAACCAACATGCACGATGTTTCATCAGATAAAACGATCAGCAAAAAAAAGTAAATAAATAAGTAAAAGTACCTTTTAATACTTGGCAATCAAGAAGGAGCAAAATCTATTCAATTCAGTTCATACACTATCAAATCAGCTGTATTCTTCTTGATGTTATTATTACACACAATTTGTAATAATTCACATAGTCTAAATATTCGCATGTGCGAATATTTGGATATTTTTAAATAAAATAACTCTTCATTATACCATAATATATTTACATAAATACATTCATGACGAAAACAATAATAATAACAAGCCAAAAAGCCAAGCATTTTCTGTGTGCTCATTTCACTATTATTGTGATCGACGCACTGTTTCTTTTTTAAATGCATGAAAATGAATATAGTATATATTTTAGCATTCTCTTTATTCTATATTTTTTAATTATTAATTAATTATCTTGAATCCATGTATTTTTGTCTTGATAAAACGTACTTTTTATTTGTTTGTTTTACTAATCTGATTCTACAAAGTACGAAGCAATCATTATAATAAAGATCGCAACGTGTCACTATTATTAAAATTAAATTTATATCATGCAACATGCTCATTGTTATATCTGCGCCAAGTATAAAAATAAGCTATAATTGAATTGAGGAGGCTCAGTTGACATGTTTGGCATCTAAATAGCAGTAAAAATCATTACAAGTCATGATTCTATTTTCATCCTTTTATAATACTATCAACATATGAGTAAAGCTGCCAAGATCCAATTCACAATATCCATTGTTGAGCATCGAGCTTTTATTTTTACGTTTTTGTTACTTTTATGATATAAAATATACGACATATGCAAAAAATGGACGCTACAGTGGTTACTTAAAATTGACCAAGTTTTGGTCTCCAAAGTTGGTCTCCTGTTTTGTGGAGGTTTATTTAAACTCCGCACAAAAAGCCAAATGCTTTATCTTTTTTTCTCCTTTCTTTGCTTGTTAAACTTTCTTTGATCTTAACCATGGAGAATCTACACACCTTATCGTACGAGAGATTACTTAGTATCTATCTCGGTAAAAACAAAGATAAACACAAAACAAAAATATAATGCTCAGTAACTGATTGCTATTTTCCTTTTTAATCTAATAATACACACATTAGAGGATAGAAGATTGAAAAGAAAAAATGCAAGCGATCAACAAGTTCGAGAACTTGAGCTTAAGAATAGAACGGAAATGGTGATGGCAGGCCGCTTTTATATTAAAAAACGCTCGTACGACTATGCGATTACATGGTTAGAAAGAGCAGGAAACCACCCGCAGGCTCTACACTCTTTAGGCCTCCTGTACCTAAATCAAGCCCACCTTACACCGAAAAGTCGTGAAAAGGCACGTCAATATTTTACAAAGAGCCAAACCCCTGTATCGTGCTATAATTTGGGCATGATTTATAGTGGTGGGCTGGGTGTGGCAAAGAACAAAAATATGGCACTTCGATGGTTTGTTCGAGGCGGGTTGAAGGGGTTGCGAAAGGCAAAGTACGAGGCTGGCCTGATTTATTTACAGGATGCACTCAGGAGCCGTGAAAGTGCAAAGATGGCCTACTACTGGCTCAGCAGTGCTCTTAGCAAGAGAAAGAAGGCGAGCAATGATAAGGCGGCTAAGAGCCTACGAAAGTTGGTGAAGATGCTTGACTACGACATTGAGTCTTTGGCTAAGAACTACAAGCCACGCCTTAACTCCAAACGAATACACACTATCCAAGACAATCATGAGGATGATGATGATGAAAGCAGTAATGATGGCAATAGTGGTAATGAAATGGGAACCCAGCCCAGGTCTTCTGCTCTGGCTGCTTCTAACAACAACAGCAACAACATGGCGCAGGCCCAGTCTTTCTTTATTTTTCCTACTAATAGCCCATCTTCTTTTATGTCTGCTTCTAACAATATGTTCCAGCCTGAGTCTTCTTCTATGGCATTGTCCCGTCACAACAACATAATCCAAACATCATCTCCTTTTATGGCTGCTACAAACGATTCAACCCAATCGCAGTCTTCATTTATACCTCTTTCTAGCAATATGTTCCAGCCCGAGACTTCCTTTATGGCTGCATCTAACAACACAATGGCACAACAGAGAGAAACCGCTAGAATAAAACAACTTGAAAATGAAAACATTGCATACAAGCGTACGATTGCGAGATTGGAAGATGAATTATCTTGTCGTCCCCCCAGTGAGCAAACTCAAAAATTGGAGAGGGAAAATAGCGACTTGAAGAAAACGATTGATAGCATGGAGAAGCTCTTTTACTGCGTAGCTCAAAATGATGTCAACAACCACTAAACAACACCATGTATATTTACTTTCTATCCCCATTCATCGCTAAAAAAATACATATTTGAACACACTTGTATACATTCAATCACTACATTATTATGGACTGCTCTTTCATTATTTTATTTGTTAATAAAGTCATTATTTTTCTGAGCATTAATAAGCAAATGATATTCCAATGATATTAATAATGTCACTACAATATACACATAAAATAATTTTTCTATTTTTCCATTTCTCTCTCTAAGCATCTTGTTCTCTTCTAAGCTGCTTATTCTTTTCCTGGAGGTGAACTAAGTCAGATGCTACATTACCAAAGCCGCAAGTTCTTCCTCCAAGTCCTCAATTGTCTTATCTTGTATTGCTTTCTCTTTCATCGGTTGGAGGTATTCCCCCATTTCTTCCTACGAGAAATATATCAATTAACTCTCTATATCCTCTATGTCACCCACAATCACACCTGGTTCTTCTTCTTTGGACCGAGTTACGGTCAGGAGCTTTGTTTGCTTGTTCTAACGGTTGGGTATAATCCGTTGACAGACAATGTGCAACTACTTTGGTCTCCAACCGAACGAGATACTCATCACTCACTTCCTTATTCAGCTTCTTGATGAGGTAAGGCACTTCATGTGTTTGATAATGTTTCACTATAGATTAAAATGAATATCATGGTCCACGCAATTAAGGGCTAAAAATGTATTAAACCTTCTTTATCACCAAGCAGCAGTAATACCATCTTTTTCGGTGTCGTTTTTGCCTTTTCATGACCAATACTTGCTGTCGTTGTCTAATACCTAGCAGTTTTTGGTCGAAATTTTGGATTGTACAATTGGTGTGAATTGTCTTCTTAAAAAGGAGGCTTTGAGTGACTAGCCTAAAATGGATCATAATATAAAATAAGTATCAACAAATATTATGAAACACTTCAGTTATCGAATAATAAAAACACGCGTCTCCGGGTAATTATGGCTTTCTCTTCTCTTTATTTATTTTTTTGAACCAACAAATACCAAACCAATATGGCAAAAACAAGAAGCAGAAATACAGTCTCCCAGATAAAAAATGAAAGTTCTCAAGATAGCGGCACATCTCGGACGTTACATTCTACAAGCAACACAACCACCGGTAGAGTAAATAAGAGAAAACCAGCACCCAGAGCAAGTCGTTCTCAAGCATCTGCATCGGTTCCAAAAAAGAAAGACAACAACAACAACAACAATAACAATAACAAGAAGAAGAAGAAGAAGACATCAAACATGACACTCAAAGAACGACGTGTGACCGATGAAAAAATAAAGAAGCTCATCCATTATGTCGAGCAGGATAAAATGTCACTAAAAGATGCTGGCGAAAAAGCAAATCTAGGATCATCAGCGACGTACAAATATTATGGTCTATATAGGGATGATCCAGATCACATAATACCCACATTGGGCAAGGATATTAGACGAGGCAAAGGCTATTTCACCTATGAAAAAATCGAAGCATTGATCAACTCAATCATTCACGATAAACTGACCATAGAAGAAGCTGCCAAAAAATCAAACATGCACAAGAAAACGGTAATGAACTACTACTCAAAGTACATGATGGATCCAGAGCATAAAATACCTACACGTGGTACAACGTCCAACAGAACGGATAACAATACGTACACACAGGAGCAAATAAAGGAGCTGATTGATTATGTTGATAATGATCATTTGAATGTGAGAGAGGCTGCAAAAAAGCTCAACATGGGCGAATCATCGGCTTATCGCTACTACAATAGGTACAAGAACGATCCCGAAAAGAAAGTGCCGTCACCTCATCGTGGACCCACTACCCGTAAAACCACCAGTGACCAAGTCAGGAAACTCATTAGTTATATTGTGGACGACAAAATGTCTCTAAAGAACGCCGCGATAAAAGCAGACATCAGTTACGACTCTGCAAACATGTATTATGTCATGTACTTGAGGGATCCAAAACATCAAGTTCCAGTACCAGGAAAACCCAAATACTGCCTTCATAAACGTTGCAATCAAGAAGATGTAGAGAAACTCATTGGCTATATTGTAGACGGCAACATGAATGCCGCTGATGCTGCTAGAAAACTGGGTGTCGCACCAGATACAGCCAGAAAATACTACCGAAAGTACCTGAGTGATCCAGACAGAAACATACCTCTAGTGAGGAAACTTGGTGCTGGTACTCGGATACGCTGTACAGCTGATCAAATAAAAAACTTGATTAGTTATATTGTTAATGACAAGATGTCCTTGGCACAAGCCGCGAGGGAAGTAAGTATTGACCGGAATCACGCCAGACGTTATTACAGGCAATATTTGGAAGATCCAAACCACGCGATTCCTGTACCCGTACGCAGAGAGGCGGTGAATCCTACATCTGACCAAATAAAGCAGTTTCTGGGCCATATCCTTGATGACGACATGACTGTCATTGACGCTGGAAGAAAGGCGGAGCTTCGATACCACACAAGCTACATATATTACAAGATATTCAAGACTGATCCATTGCGTGCCTATACAAGACCAAATGTAGATGAACAAGTAAGACAACTGGTGGGATATGTCAATGATGATAAGATGACGATAAAAGCTGCGTCGGAAAAGGTCAACATCACATACAGTGCTGGCATTAAACTTTATAACGAATGCAAGGATGGCGTGGAGAACAGACCTCTTAACAAGATGGATCTTCACTACGAGAATTTAAAAGCTATTGCGGATGTCTACAAAAAGTATCATAAAATGGAATAAATTTAAAAAATCGACCGTTTCGCGTGAAACATTTAGGGGTGCTATGAAACAAGTAAACAAAATAAATAAAAAATACGTCTTGATTAATTTACTTTTTCTCTCTCTTTTTTCAACGCTTTTCTTTTTTTTTTGTGCTCAAAGAAGTAATTTTTTCTGATGGCTAAAACAAGAGGCCAGAGCTTGACCTCTTCATCCAAAAATGAAGCTTCAGAAACGACTCAACCAATACGTCGTACAAACACGACAACATGATAGCAAAATGCGGGAGCCTACCAAAGGCCGTCAACCCGGAAAATCCAAAGCCAAAAGAGTTAATATTACCCACCATCAAAATCAGGAAGCGATGGGCCACAGACGAAAAAATTAAACAGCTTATCTCGTATGTCGAAAACGACAAAATGACCATTTTAGATGCAGCGAAAAAAGCAGATATCTATAGTACCGCAGGCTACAGATACTATGCCATGTACAGGGACGATCCAGAGCACAAAATACCCACATTAGATCGCGGTAAAAAGAGAGCAAAAGGGTACTTTACCTACGAAGCAATCAAGGCAACGATCCACTCCATCGCCCATGATAAATTGACCATAGAAGAAGTTGTCAATGATAAAATGTCGATATTAAAAGCCGGTATCAAAGCAGGGACGGGCCGAACTTACCGCCAACCTCTAGTACAAGAGATACCTGGACGAAGGCAAAATCCCCGTTCCTGAAGACCGGAAAGAGAAAATCCCAAGCCCCGATCAAGTCAGACAGTTTCTGGGTTACATCTCCTTGATGACAACCTGAATATCATTGAGGCCGCCCGAAAAAAAACCCCTGATTTTAGACGTTACATCGCCTACATTAATCACAAGATATACGCAGAGGACCCATTATGTGACGATACAAAACCGGATGCGGATGAGCAACTGAAATAGTTCGTGGGAGAGGGGGTATATAGATGGTACTCAAGCATGTGGCCGAAAAAGTGGGGCTGCGACAAAACTGTATAATAATTATAAAAAGAATCCCGACAAGAGAATCATCACTAGACATGATTTGTTTAATGATAATTTGAGGGGGGTGATTGCTCAAATGTACAAGGAACGTAACAATATTAAAATGCTTAAAATTCATTAGAATGATTTTAAATTGAATTCATTGGCTTTATTTCAGATCTTGTTATCATTTTAAATCATGGTATTTGAGTACGGGCAAGCATATATGTTTTAAATGAGTGTTATATATACAGAACAAAAACTAAAAGGAAAATGAAGGAAAGGGAGAGGGGGAGGGGATATCTTAGAATGAAGGATATTGTGTCTGAACTTTAACATGATCAGCATGAATTCGATATAATTCCTCCTCAGACTTGATCATCTTCCATTGGCTTCTTAATGTGCTATGACCAAACTTATTTCGACAAAGCCAAAGGATGGGTTCTGCAATGATCCACACCATGGAGACATAATAAAGGGTCTGTGCCCATGTGCTCTCTGTCCAATTGGACATATAACGATGGCTTCTTACGAGAATACGTTCATTTTCCAGGTTATATGTTATCTTTAGGTTGCCACGGTAACCATGTTCTCTTATCAATAATGTAAAAGCTTTTTTTATCCAAATTAGAAAAAAAAATTCCTCTCTCTCTCTCTCTCTCTCTCTCTCTCTCT
>VCJJ01002098.1:33676-50254 GCA_024139415.1 Backusella tarrabulga
TAAAATAAAAATAATTATTTAATCATTTATCTCTTTCCTCATGCTAAAGGTTGGATGTACCACCTGTCTGGTTAATTCAAACTGGTTATTGAGAAGTTCGTTTTATCATTTTAACGATACGATTTAGAAGGGTCTGCTTTTTATTACTAATGTCATTTTCAAATATATCATTGCTTCTTTTGAGAGATATATATAATGGTTTATTTAATAAGGAGAGTTAAAAAAATATTGAGTATGTGTTATTGCTAATCATAAAATAAACGATACAGAAGTAGAAAGGAAGGGTTAAAACACCGTATAGAGATACACTCGCGATAAATAACAACAGAAAGAGAGAAGGAGTGATGTCATTCTTGGGATAAATGTATACATATAACGACGAGTAAAACAGCCAGAGTAACATAATATGATAGAGATTGCAGTTTGGAGTCCAACAGTCAAGACAATAATATAAAACCAAATCAAAGATCATAATAGCCAGTTTTTTGTAAGCCAACTTTGCAGCTTTGAATGACCAGCCCAAGAAATTTAATACCGTTGAAGTAGAATCTGTAGGGATGTTCCCCTGATCGCCAGATTGATAAAGCCATTTAATGGCGTCGGGGAAAGACCTTTCTATTCCTAATCCAATCAAATAACTAAGCCCTAAAATCGCCTGAGAAGTTGTGTTTCCATGTTCAGCTGCGACCGTAAAGTATGAAATAGCTGCTTCCAGATCGATAGCCACACCTTTTCCGTTCCAATAGATCATTCCTAAAGTATGGCTAGCCTCGCTATTACGTTGTTCTGCTGCCTTCTTGTACCATTTGATAGCTTCATCGATATTGTTTTCAGTACCATAGTCATTTATGTAGCAATTGGCAAGTTGAAGTTGAGCCTCTGCGTATCCTTTATCAGCAGCTATCTTATAATAATTAAAAGCCTTCTGGTAGTCTTTTTTGGCATCACTACCCAGGAAATATATCTGACCAAGATTATAACTCGCTAGTGCATGTCCCCGAGCTGCTGCTTTAGAGTACCAAGTGATAGCTTTCGCAACATCTTTTTCGACACCATCACCAGTAGAATATATTTGACCCAGCTTGTGACTAGAAAGAGAATGTTCCTGATTTGCTGCTAACTTGTACCACTTGATAGCTTCAAAAATACTCTTTTCAACGTTATCACCATTGAAAAAACGATTCCCAGGGTGAAATTGCAGATATCCATCTCCTTGACGAGCAAAAGCTTTATAATGATGCAATCTAGTATTGTAGCCTTCTTCAATTCCAGTATCACTAAGATACATGCTACGCAAAAAATATCTGGCATGTAAATGAATATGCGCTTTGGAAAACCAATCGGCCGCTTTATTAAGATCTTTTTCTTGGCCACGATCATTCAAGTAGTATTTTCCAAGTCTGACTTGAGCGCCTTGATTTCCTTGATTGCCACATTTCGTGAAGTATTCGATAGCCTTTTTGACATCTTGTTGTATTCCTTCACCAGTAAAATAAGCTCGAGCCAAGCGGAAGCAAATATTCATATCGCCTCGAAGAGTTGCTTTAGTATACAAGTGGATGTCTTGAGCCATATCTTTTTCAATCCCTAGACCTTTTTCGTAACAGTATCCCAGCTCCCATTTAGGTGGCCCATAACCTTGTTCAGCAGCTGATTTAAAATAAACAATGGCCTTTTCGTAGTTTCTCTCAGTCCCCCTCCCACGAAAATACATGCTTCCTAAGTTAAAACATGCCACAGTATGCTTTTTATCTGCAGCTTTTTTATAGTATTCAAAAGCCATTCTGTCATCAGGTCCCATCATGATGCCTTGTTCATATTGAACTCCAAACTGAAATAGCGCTTCAGTAGATCCCAGACGAGCCGATTTCTCCAAATACACACGAGCCATGGCAAGATCTTTGTTTACGCCTTGCCCAATAAGATATGTTATTGCCAGATGAAAGTTGGCTTCAGCATGATCTTGTTCTGCCGCCTTGATAATCCATCTGTTTCCTTCTTTAATACCTTTTTGAGTTCTAAATAGGATTTTGTGTAGCATACCGACTCTATATTGAGATTCACCATGACCTTGCCTGGCTGCAACCTCAAAATATTCGTGAGCTTTTCTATTGTCTTTGCCGGCGTAAATCGTTCCCAAGGTGTGGTTAGCTTCAATGTGCTTTTGTGATGCTGCGTCACTAAGAAATTTGATGGCTTTGTCTATATCCTCTTCAAAACCTTTACCAGGTAAGTAAAATACTCCCAATTGGTATAAAGAGTCTGCATGTTTTCGAGCAGCAGAGATGGTGAAATAATCGAAAGCGTTTTTATCATTCGTCTCGGTTCCGCAGCCATTTAGGTACATCTAGCCAATATAGTAATTGTTAATTTTATCATTTGAATCTGTATTCGAAACGAGGTAATCAAAAATTGTCTTATGAAGCTCTGTCTGGTCGTCCTGCCCATGCATAATAATATCCAGCCATTCTCGTGCTTTTGGATGACTCCCTCCAGCAGCGTGATTGAGATAATAAAGGGCTTGTTCGTTATTACCATTATTGCATATCATTTCAGCACAGTTAATCATTCCCAAGTGATAGCTACTCTGCACATAATTTTGGTCTGCTTTATACTTTTCAATTGCCTTTTCATCGTTTTTGTCCCCACTGTAACTGTTTAGGTTTCCTTTTAATTGTTTTGGTGCGGCCGCTTCAAAATATTTCTGTGCTTTGGTGTAATTGTATCTAACAATCGGACCATTATTATCCACACTGTCATCAAGCGAAGTTGCATAAACACCATAGTAGTATATCAGGGCTAATTCGTATTTTTCTTCTTTAGTGAGCAGCTCTTCCTCGGTAAATTGAACTTCTTTTCTATCCTTTTTCTTTCCAACATACTGCACAGAAATCAGCTCCCACATGCCAAGTTTTCTCAAGTAGTTATCCTTGTTTAAGACATCGGGACTTTGATATTTAACATGTATAAAGTTGAAGGCTTTAGATTCTCCATAGACAAAAGTGGCTGTTTTAAAGTGCTTCCACGCCCTTTTGAGGTCAACAGAAGTTCCGATGGCATCATAGTACATAATCCCGAGTTGATAGTGAATTTCACCTAAGATTGCCTTATCTCTAGTATCTTCATTTCTGGTTTTACTAAGACTGTAAAAAAGTTGGAATCGTTTTTTCAAAAAGTAAGCATCAGCTGATTTATGGTAATCCAGCAAAAGAAAATGTTCATAAGCTTTTTCGTTTCCTTGTGAGGCTGCATTGGTGTGATATCTGACGGATTTTAATATGTCTTGTTGTAAGATTTGACCTTCTTCATATAGCATGCCCAGTTTAAATTGAGATTCACAACTTCCATTCTCTACCGCTATGTTGTAATAATAAATAGCCTTTCCGTTATCTACTTGTACTCCATGGCCGTTTTCGTATACTGTTCCAAGTTGATATAAAGCATCGATATTACCAGCTTCAGCCGATTTTTCGTAATAATCAATGGAAAGTGCATAGTCTTTTTCAACACCCAGACCCTCTGAATAAAACTGACCCAGGTGATATAAGGCATCTTTGTGAGTATGTTCAGCAGATCTGATATACCATGAATGCGCCATGGATAAGTCCGCATCGGTTTTATTCTGCTCATAAACTAGCCCCAATTTATATTGCATGTCTGGATGGCCTTGTTCTGCTACAGATTTCCACATCTTAAAGCATTCGTCGTATCGGATTAGAGACTCCTCTGAGATGTTTTTCTTTGAATTTAAATCACCTTCCCAAACGGAAATAGGTGTTACATTGATTGCAATTTGGGCTAAGAGACTTCCTTGGTCTGCTGCCTTGTTATAATAATTGAATGCTTCCAAATAATTTTGTATAACACTATGACCACGATGATAAATCCGAGCTATCCTATAGAGAGCATCTTCGTTTCCTTTCGATCCAGCAATACGATACAATCTAATAGCATCTTGATAATCTTGAGTGTTTCCATTAGTTGATTCGTGGATTTGGCCAAGTTTATAGAAAGCGCCGGAATAACCACCATTCGAAGCCATAGTTAGCCACTTAATTGCCTCAGAGAAATCCCCGCCTCCTTGACCATTACTATTGACATGATATAGACCCAGAGTATATTGAGCAATAGTATCTCCTGATAGGGCTCCTTCTTCTAACATTTTGATCATTGTTTCTTTGCCATATTTTTGAAGCGAGGATTCTGAAATGCCCAGTATAGCAGTAGATTCTTTGTGTCCCAAATCAGAGGCTTTCTTTAGCAGTTCATATGCCTTTTTGAGGTCTTGAGAAATATGAATACCAGTCAGATACATAGAGGCTAGCTTATAGCAAGCATCAATGTTATTATTTCCGGAAGCAGTAGTATAGTAGTATATCGATTTCGAAAGGTCACAGTCCGTTCCTTGTCCTTCTTCATAGATTAAACCCAAGAGGTGTTGTGCTTCTGGGATATCGTTTTTGGCTGCAATTTCGCACCATTTTTTTGATTCTTTGTAGTCTGGAAGCTTCTTAAATAATTTCTTATCATGTCCAAACGCAAAATAATCTCTGAGTAAAAGCGCCAAGTTAAATTGTAATGCATCGGTATTGTCAAGACTGAGTTTGTTAAACATTCGAGCTACTGTAAAGTAATTTATATCAAAGCCTTTGTTGTAGTTAATTGGGATATCAAAAATATTTTTTGCGTCCTCGCTTCCTAGCTCTTGTGCTTTCTTGAATAGAGTGTAAGCCGTAGTAAAGCTTTGTTCCACTCCTTTTCCATCGAGATACAGTATAGCCATTTTGTAGTATGCATGCGGATTATTCTGATTTGCAGCCATTTCATAGTATTTAAGTGCCATGGAAGGATCAAAACAGGGAAGGCTTTGGTCTGCAAATAGATAACCCAGATGTAGCTGGGCATCTAAATTATCCATTTGGGCTGCTATTTTTAATAATGATATAGAAATATCCCAATTTTTTTGAACTTCATATCCATACGTTCCACCGTGATAGTATATGGCTTCCGGGCATTTCTGCTTGATCGACAAAGTGAACCATTTCATAGCCTCTGGTATGTTTTGGCGCAAACTTTCCCCATGCAAGTGTATCAAACCAAGGTAGTATTGAGCTTCTCTGTGATTCTTCTCAGCAGCAAAAGCAATCCATTTACTAGCTTCTAAATCATCCTTTCTGACACCAAATCCATAGTGGTACATCAACACTAGTCTACATCTGGCTTCATTGTCTCCTTTTTGGCGGCTTTTCTGAACCAAATACTTGCTTTATGAAAATTCTGTTCAACACCATCACCACCTCTGTACATTTTGGCGACGACATATTGCGAAGATACTAAACCAGTTTTGGCATACCTCAGCATCCATCGGAATCCAGTGTCTTGATCTTGATCAAAATTGCTTCCATCGTAGTATTTTTTGCCAATCGAAAACATTGCATGAGCATCACCAAATAAAGCGTGTGTAGCCAGTTTCTCCAAACCCTTTGAATCAACAGAATGCTTGATGTTGGTAAAATCAGTTTTTAGTTTTGAACATAACCCTCTTTTGGCAGGCACGGCTGGTATATTGTTATTTTTACTGTGGTCTTCTTTAATGGCATTTGTTTTTTCAGTTGTACGCAATGATTCGAGGCAGTTTTGAGCAACAGTACTTCCTTCTTTAGTAGCCTTAATATACCACTGGACCGCTTTGGTGTTATTTTGAACGACTCCTTGACCTTGACGAAACATACGGGCAAGAGATATCTGCGCTTCTACATTGCGCTTTTCAGCAGCTTTGTTATACCAGAAATGAGCCTTTGAATAGTCCATGTTCACACGCAAACCCTTCAGGTACAAATAGGCAAGTCCACTTTGTGCATAAATCTGCCCCTTTTCAGCTGCTTCAGTATAAAACTTGACAGATTCACGATAATTCCACTTGATGTCCGTATTATGATGGTAGATGTAACCAAGGTTGTACTTGGCATCGATGTTTCCTTTTTCAGCAGCAAGTAAATAATGTTCGATTGCTCGAGCCCTAATTCTCCTAATGCCATAACCATGCTGATAGAGGAAACCCAAGATCAAGTAAGCTTCCTCTGTGTTTTGTTTTCGGCAGTCTTGGATTAGGTCTTCAAAGTACTGCTTTAGTTTGGTCAGTGTAGCGCTTAGCACCTGCTGTCGATATTCGAATAGCTCTCGTACATTGTTTTCTCTTTTGAATTCAGGCTGTCTCCATGCTTCCTCTTGAATAATCAATAGACCGCGACAGGAGGTGCTCTTTTCGCGATGGTATACGTTTTGAAGGCGTATTAAAGCTTTGGGATATCCTTGGATAGCTGATTTCAGGTACCAATTGTAAGCAGCAAATTCATTTTTTTCGGTTCCTTCTCCAAGCGCATAAAGATCAGCCAATCGAAATTGAGCCTCTCCGTTTTGTTGGCTTGCGGCCAAATTAAGCCAGAAGAAGGCCTTTTCGCAATTATTGGCCATGTTTATGGCTGTATAATAAGCCTTGGCTAACGTTGAAGGTTAAAATTAGTACGAACTGGTGATTGGGCTAAAAAATAATAAACAAAAATACATTACCAACATCCAGCTGAGCAAAAGAGTCACCTTCTTGAGCTTTTGTGATAATATGTGATTCAAGACCTAATCTTTCGTCTATTGGTTCTGTCGGATATAGTAAACCAAAGATTAGTATTCTTTTTGTTTATATTTTTCTTTTTAATTCACATACCAGCATTGTAGTTATTATCGATATCGACTGGAACATCAGAAAGAAAGTTCCTTTCTTTCATATTATCATCAATATTTATATCGGGTGGTTTATCTAACAAGACAGTTTGATACTTCTGTTAGTTTCCTATATCCATTCCTTATACATGATTATTTATTGACGAAACAGCTTACTTTCAAGCTCACTTTTTTCCATATTAAATAAAGTTCAACTAAGGGAAGAAAAGCACGAATTTTGGGCTTCAGAGCTATTCTTCTCATAAAATAGTCTATTACTGTATTACGTGAATACGAATCACTTAGCCTTTTGCCACATTCGATAAAAGAGTCATTTAATCCTTGTTTTTTCCTGTTCTCTTTTTTTGGAAGTGTAAATGGTCTAATCATGGATAATAGCCAAAGAATTGCGTATTATACTGAATATTAGCTTGTATCCACTCTTCTAGGAAACAGTTTTCTAAGGAATTACACCGAATATATGAATATAGTCTTCTCAAAGGATTTTTAAGTTATTTTGATTTGACGATACCAGCCAATGGCAAACGGGGAGTTTTTGTGTGACGATACACGAAGAAAAAATGAAGACAATAAAAAGTGTCAACACGTTCAGAATGGTGGTATGATATAATTCACCTTGGGCACTGTCGCATCTAAACTGCAGGAGCATGATCTCTTACACATAATATACCACAATCAATGCTTGACAGCAATCACCCCCGACATACCTGTAAATCAGATATTGAAACCAGCCATTACCATAACAAAAGAAGGATATACAAAAAGGGTGTGTTTTTTTTGCTTCATTCACTTTTTATTCATGTAGAAATTCGACAAAAAAAAATAAACAAATTTTTCGAGGCACGAAAAAATTTACTGGGCGCTCAAGATATCAGAGTCACCAGCATCAGTGATGGAGAGAACACTGGTGCGGAAAAGCTTACCACAGGCAGTACCGAGGTCAATGTTGTTACCGTTGTAGTGGTGGACACCGGTCTTGGACAACATGGCGTAGTATTCAATCTCGGACTTGCGGAGAGGAGGGCAGTTACCAGCAATGATGATCAACTTGGCTAATCAAAACAAGAAACACGTAAATACCAAATAAAACAATAACAGCAAGCAACAAACTTACCCTTTCCCTGACGGATGGTCTTCAAGGTGGTCTTGTAACCGAGAGTGTACTTACCAGACTTGGTAACAAGCTGGAGACGAGAGTTAATGGACTCGGCGTTCTTCTTGGACTTGACGTTGGAGGGAGCCATCTTTGTCCTGTTTCTTTCTATCAGCAAATCACTCCAATCTAAGCCATCGTGAAAACTTACGTTTAAGATCAAATTAAATATGAAAGAGAAGGAAGGACTTTTCTCAGTAGCTGTACAGCGTTGAATAGTTAAAAAAAAAACCAAGTAAAAAATTCCAAAGAGCAATCTGATTGGGCCATTTTGTGACTTGAAATCATTGGCTCATGTCAAAGCCACTCTCTTCTAAAAAGGGAAACTTGCACCAAATTTACAGTGTTACGAGCCTTAAAGTGTGTGGTATAAGAATAGTGCTGTGAATATCACAGCTAATAATATTTAGTATTTATTTATATACAGCAAAAAGAGAAAGACAGCCAGTTTAATCATTTCTCGCTAGTAAATCATCATCCTCTTTCATTTGAAGCTTCTGATGTTGGTAATATTTCTTCAATGCAATCGCATATTTGCCAATAGAGCGGGCCCAATACACCTTTAAAAAGTGATTTAGTATGTGTGACACATAATATTACCATTGCTAATTTTACCTGCAATAGATTTCCAACAAACACAGCAATACCAGTGCCAATAACCAGGCGATGAATCAATCCAATACACTGCGACTTGTCGGCTCCGCCAGCAATCATTGGTCTATTGGGTATCTGGATGCTTGAATAATAGGTAGTGGTTGTTGCATTGTTTCGGATATTCTGTAGATCTTGGCAATCATTAATATAGATATCTTGCTTGACTTTAAAATAGATCCAAAATGCAACCGATATTGTGAAGAATAAAAGTACAAAAAACCAGTTGGCGATATGATACACACGAACCATTTTACGGCGTTGCTATATAATATATGTGTTATTGTTTGGCTGTTCCTAATACCACTCTATTCCCACTTTACCAAACCAATCGATATTAATCCAATCACCGAAATGACGGTGTATACAATGAATAGCGAAACAAACGCATTAAAGACACCGTTAAAAGCTTCAACTGTTAAAGGTGTGTCTACGTTTTGCTGCAGTGTTGACCACGCCTGCATATCTAATATAATATATTTAGCTTGACTGGTTATTGCTCAATTGTGATTTTTTATTTCGCAATCATACCTCCTCTATAAACGAACATCAAGATGGTGCAAATGAGGTATATACACTAAAAGTCATGAGAACGATTTAGTACTTGAGGTTGATTGTTCGACCATTCACTTTGAAATAGTGTTTGTTCTTACGCCAATTACTAAGGCCATCAACATTGCACCGAGGCGTACTGGAATGCAACAACATATTCTCTCTTTGGTGAACATGGTGTAAAGGCAGAAAATGTTTATATTATTTTTTTTCAATAAAAAAAAGAACAAAACAAATATAAACTACTGAAAAAAATAGCCAACGAGTTTAGTCGGTAAAACCCAAATAGGTACTCGTGACGAGTGTGTGTTACCCTTCGCCTTAGTGTGGCTTTTAGTAATAAGAACAAGACGAAAAGCGATAGTAAGCAGAGTAATTCATAGAGAATAGGCTATGTGTTAGGGTTTAAAAAGTAGTTATATATCGGCTTTACATTACACATATCTATTCATCACAGTCATTATATGAAATACTCATTTCATTTTATGAAAGGGTTTTGATTTTCCCCCTTTTTTTTGCTAATTTAACTTTCCATTTTTAGTAGTCGCAGGTGTTAAAAAAAGCACCAGCCAAAAATAAATCTTCAACTTTAATATACGCTATTTATTTGCCGTTCAAATATATAGAGGGGGATTTATTCGTGGCAGAATGGGCTCGTTGATAATATTAAGGGGGAAATGATAGGCTCTTGTATACCTGGAACGTTTGCATTAGTGGCCATTCTTTTAAACAGAATTACATACAGGATATATTGATGACTACGAGTTAAATGTTCATCACAGTCAATGTTATCGACATTGCAGTATTTTCTGGTCATGTATTGGTAGAAATGAATATGGGCATTTACAGTAGCAGTACGGACAATGAAGATATCAAGGGTGGTAACACAAGTAGCTGGTGTGATGCTGACTGGCATTCTATTGTCAAGTATCTTTATTTAAGATAGACTGAAATCCTGGATAGTTCGTAAATGGCGGTGAATGTTTTTGAGGCCATTTATCTCGAGATCAAGTGACTGTAACGTAAGCTTCTTCAACACGGGTAAATTCTTTAGTTGATCCAATAAAGTGTGAGTGTTGATACTTTGAATGAATTGAAAATCCAAACAGAGTTTTTCAAGTCTGTCACTTAAATTCGATGTAAGTACTTGAAATGCGACTTCACAGTGTAGACGGTCAGAGAGAATCCTGAGTTTTGATATTGATTGATTGATGTGCATGGACTCGCTAAAATAAGTTTCGGCGTCGGGTTCTTCAGATTCAAACTCCATCGTCAGTACATGCAGGTTCGAAAAAGTATTCAACAGGATTTGTTTGTTAAAACTACTAAGATAGGTGTTCAATAAGACTGGTTCTTCTACTTGCTTGGCGCGATGGGGAATTCGGTTCGCCATTTTCATGAATTTCATGAACAATTGTTTATCGTCAAAAATGTCAGCACTGTAAAGTAGACTGAACTCATCCAAGACATGCCACCAATGACGACAAACAAGCGTACAGACCATTCTTTCATGTAGCTCCAGTTAAATAAACATACTTTGCAATACTTCTGTGGGAAGATGATCCATTTTGTTTTTTCTTAGGATAAAAAGATGATTGAGCCCTTGGTTTGATTGATTTTATGCATATAAATGTATTTACAGCTCAGGTTTATGATAAATTGAAACCAAGTAGATATGATTGGTTTGACTCTTTTTGATTGAACCCAGCCCTTTGCGTACCGTGAAAACAAACAAACAAAAAGATGGTGAACCAAGTATATATGTTAATTATAAAAAAATTAAGTAAATGCCATTTGTATAACATTTTCTCTTTAAAGTTAAAATCAGCAGTGCACGTCCCTGATCAATTTTAGACTCAGATCGCTGTTACTTTTTGCCAGAAAGAAAAATGTACTCTCTCTTTCTTTCTCTTTATTAAACGCATACACACACAAAACACTCACTCTCTTTTTCTTTAGTAAATAGACGCAAAAAAAAACACTCTATTAATATACAATAGAACAGGATTCCACAGGTGACCATGGTTCTCTACAAAGACTTGCCAATGAGGTAATATATGCAGGCTCTCTTTTATTATCAACTTTACATTCCGTTTGTCATTTTAACTAATACTATCATTTATATAGTTTGGTCTTGGTGACATCAAAACCGTTCGCATGCCTCAAAATATCATAAATGAGTTTTATAGGGTCAATCCCAACCTCAGACCAAGAGCAAGAGGAACTACCGCAGCAACGCCTATAGTGATTCTAGATTCAAGCGACGAGGAGGAGGATGGCTTTTTCACAGCTCCAGGCTCTCCATTACAAACTACTCTTATTAATCCCGCACCCGTGAACACCGTAGCTACAAATCCTGCTCCCACTCGTGAATATATCACTCAAGAAGAGCAACTTCGGGATTATCATGAACGCCGACGTCCAATATTATTGCAACATCAATAGAAATAAAAATTTAACACTTTTAATATTGTACTTATTCCTGTAAAATGAGGCTTAAACAATACGGATTATGGAGATCTCTTTATACAAATTTTAGATATTGTTTTTGAGTGAATGTGATATAATGGCTTTAGAATATTGTGCTTAATATGGTTTATTTTAAGATGATGTAGATATACATTATGTGTTAATATTGATCAAGAGTGTCTGTTCTACAATGAAGGGTTCATATCGGGAGCATCCCTCGAAACGAGAAACATTAAAGGACTATGGAATATAGAGTTGATTAAAGCAATAATTATATTAATGATGATATTTATTTATAATAGTACCGAAAAAGATGCAAGGTCCTCCTTCCATCGGATCTACGCAGAGGTCATGAGAATATGGTTATTACAGATACTGTTTTTTTCATGAAAATGAGAAAAAATTACAAATTGATGAGAAAAAAGGGAAAAATAATTGAGAAAACATTTCAAATAAATGAGAAAAACCAGGGGAATAATTGAGAAAAGAGAAATTTATCACGTATAAAGAGTATATTTCAGACAGTGAGCAGATAAAGAGATAGTTAGCCATGTAGCAAGGTCAGTAAAGTCATATTGCACACCAATGAGAGATAGCATGATATAAAGCAACAGAGTAACGCACCAATTTGGCATAGGTAGATTCAGTAGGTCCCATTTTTCATAATTTGTAATTTTTATACAAAGTAAATTAGTAACCCATTTCTTGTAACCCTTGATATATATGTATACATGCACTTACGTCTTGATGGGACTACTCATTAGGTGAGCAATAGCTCACCCGGGGGTACCGTTTTACTCGACCCTAGATGACCAAGCAGCCTGACAGGCATACTATATTTCATTATTTCAGTATCACTCCTTAGATTAATACCAATCTCTTCACTTCTCTTAAACCTCCTTTTTTTTTCTCATCAACCTTTTCTCAATAATTTGAAAATGTTTCTTAACAATTTGAAAAAAAATTCTCATTCATCTGAAATTTGTTCTCATTTTCTTGAAAAAGACAATATACCACAGCAACCAAATTCTATACCACATGCTAATAGCTATGTCAAACCCACTGTAATTCAGCCATGTCTACTTAATTTCAATACTAACAATGATTAGAAGAAGGTAACTTTTTAATTTTTTTGAGAAAATTTATTCAAACTAATAAGAAAATTGATTCAAACTAATAAGAAAAGCTATTCTAACTAATAAGAAAAAGCTGATGAGAAAGAAAATAGGTTAAGGGAGGTTAGGCTTTTATCATTAACCTATATCCAAAAAGCAGACATTTTGTTCCTTAATAGCTTTTAACTCTACTGATGAACTTTTCCAATTCGTGGTATTTACAATATCGAATGTCTTTGTACATGGATGAGTTTTATATATTTTCTCCCAATTATTCTCTGTACTTTTCTCAATTATTGTTATTTTATTTCTCATCAATTTGTAATTTTTTCTCAACTTCTTAGAAAAAACAGTAACAGATGAAATTAGAATGGCCTCAATGTAATGTTCAAGCCTAAATTTCTTAAACATACTTTATTTCTCTCGAGGAGGATCGTGGTTTTATTACCCTCGAAATACTTGTTATATATTTGTTTTTTTCACTTCAAATAAGAATAATACTGTGTATTTTTATTATTTATCAGAAGAAAGAGTATGTGGCTTATTATTTTTGCATCCCAAAGTAAAAGTAATAAAAGTGATTCGTTACTTTTTCCTCTTCTTCTTCCTCTTCTTCTTCTTCTTCTCCCTCTTACATCGTTATACATTATTACTTGTCTGTTTAACATGTCTGTTGAAAACAGAAACCTCATAGACTCAGACGATGAAGAAGAAGACATTCCATTCATGGACTTAACAAGCGATGACAAAGCTGCCACACCAGAAGTAATTGCCTTTTCTGATAAGAAATAGCGTCAGCTCACCCTCCTTTTACATATAGCCATTTTCAGCTTGTTAATAGTACAAAAAATAGTCCATCTGATTGGCTTCATTTGATTTCTGGCCAATCATTTTTAAGTAAACAAAAGTAACTTTTTCTTTCGAAAACAAATGACAGTCCAAGTCGCTCAAAAAAACCGGCTCCTCAGGCTTTTTCACATAAAATGATGGAGAAAAAAGAAAAACCATGTCAAGGTATCTGCGCAACACAATTTTATATCAAAAACAGAACTAGAAATATATTTTTGTTTTCTTACAAGCTTACTTTTTCTCGTCATTAAGAATGTCGTAAACAGCGTCGTAAATGCATAAGGATTCCCGACTGTTCCCGTTGTGAGAGATGTGAGCGTTTAGATCGTGACTGTCTAGCAATCGAAAGCGACACAGAGACGTGCCCAAACTTTGTAGAGGAGACGACTAGTTTGGAGGAGGAAGTTGAACAGCTCACCCAAGTGATTGAGGAGCTTGCCAAGGAAATAGAGCGCGTGAAAAGCGAGAAATCATTAGCTGTAGCGAACCAACCTCCTTCAAACTTCCAGGCCACCCTCGGACCTTGGAATGTATCAATACAGAATGGACGCTTTTGTATAGAAACCGGTATTCGGAATGTGGCAGACTTGCTTCGACTTCAGAGCATCAGCTATCTATCGCCTCTACCAAACGAAGGAGAGGAAAACACCGAACTTGTTATCCAGTTTAGTCACGAAACCTATTTTAGCATTGTGCCACTTGCTCTTAATCTTTTGGCAAAATCATCGGGGATAAAGAGGGTAGAAAGCCCATCATCCGCACCCACTACCATCCCTGTTTTGCTCTTATTGGATTCGAATCACTCGGTGATTGATAACGTGCTGGATGTATACTTCAAATGCCACAATATATTCGACCCTATGGTACACAAACCTACCTTTATGGAACATTACAATAGCCTGGCTGATCCATTGGACTCTCTCCTAGTACTTAGCATATGCTGCTTTGTATGCTCATCGCCATGTTCACATTTAGGAGCCAGTGCACACGAATTGAGGGATATGAGCGACTATTTTTTTGATCTTGCAAAGGAGAAACTCATTGACCAGTTTGATGATCCAGACAAGCGACTAGAAAACATCATTTGTATCGATTTCCTGGGACAGTATTTAAAGCTCGTTTTGAGGTTTTCTGAAGGGAAGAAATTACTCACAATGGCAGTTCAGTTCTGTGTCGATTTGGAACCTTGGTTTCAAGCTTCAAAAGAGGATGAGACTACTTTGGTAGAACGAGCACTTTATAGCCGGCATTTTATTGGGATTATGATTCAGGAGCGTATGGCTTGTTTTTTTGGTGATAGAGGAGGACCGCAAACGTTTTATTTTCTTCCAGAGTGGAGCTCAGTACCTGACGAACCTCAGGAAACAATCGACTTTGTTACCGGTCAGAATTATGTGCTTAAACTTCATAACGATGAATTCATATCCAAGTTAAAGGTACATGAACCAAAACAACAGTATATACAGCGTATATTGACGATAGGATATATATTTTCAGGAAGAGGTTCATGCTGTTCATGTAGGCTCAATATGTACAATCAAAATCGAGGCATTGGATATACTGGATTCAATTATAAAGAAGTGGTGGAGAGACTTACCAACCAAATTCCGATTTTGTGAAGCTTGGGATTCCAAAGAAGAGTGCGAAAAAGCAATCGATGAGTGTGAAGATACCGTTACTTTATTAACGTTCAACTTTTTCCTAGTCTTCATCTTGGGACTATATTCCAGTCTATTGAAGCCTTTGGGAAATAAGAATGATCCAGATGGTTTTCTATCGGCGGTTCAGCAGTATACACTTGATAAATCGTATCTGTTTTGTCATTTACTAGTGTATTGCTCTCAGAAATTGTCCAATATAAAATCAGTGCCTTCTTGTAAAGTATTGCATGGTTTAGCATTTGATGAAAATTAACCTTGAATCATAACTAGGTCAATATACATCCGCAACCAACGAACACCTATTGCAAGCCATCAATGGATTGGTTAGATTGACACTATCGACCAACTCTATAGTGAATGAAAGGGCACGGGAGATGCTTAAATTGTGTATGGAGCAAGTGGATGATATGAAATGGACAAAGGATAACAGGGTGGATCCGGGCCTTTCGCCTTTCGGGAAGAGTATTGCAGAGGGATCATTTAGTAGTGCTGATTTGAAGTTCTATGAGCAATTTCCGCAGCCTTTTAATGCTATGATGTACGACGCCTTTCACCATTTGACAACTTTATGATGTAGAAACATGAATAAAGTCTTGTAAATAATATGTTTTTGTAAATTACATTGTCATGACACTTTGTTTGTGCAGGCATTCTTGTCCCTGCCCCAGTTGTGTTTACAGAGTTGGTACTGCAACACACCCCGCAAGGAAATTTCACGTCCACTAAATCCATCCGCTACTTTCTTACACTCGTTACTCTGTTCGCTGCATAAAAAACACTCCTTTAATGTGAAATTCTCGTCGACTTTACAAACCAATAGCAAACCCTCTTTCTCAGCCCTTTTTAAAGCACGGATAGCCTTGGATGCCATCGACGATTTCTTTCCTCGAACTGAATTTGTCCCTTTATCACCAAGAAGGATGAGCAGTATCCCACGACTTTTTAAAAAAAAGAAAATGATATGATTACTCGATGTATTGTCTTTTTCAAGAAAATGAGAGCAAATTTCAGATTAATGAGAAATTTTTTTCAAATTGTTGAGAAACATTTTTAAATTATTGATGAGAAAAAAAGGGGGTTTAAGAAAGGTGAAGAGATTGGTATTACTCAAGGTATGATACTAAAATAATGGAATATAGTATCTACTGAATCTACCTCTGCCCTATTGGTGCGTTACTCTGTCGCTTAACATCATACTATCCCCCATTGGTGTGTAATATGACTATATGGACCTTGCTACATGGTTACCTATCTCTTTATCTGCTCACTGTCTGAAATATACTCTTCATATATGATATATTTCTCTTTTCTCAATTATTCCCCTGATTTTTCTCATTTATTTGAAATATTTTCTCATCAATTTGTAATTTTTTCTCATTTTCTTGAAAAA
>VCJJ01000021.1:0-21858 GCA_024139415.1 Backusella tarrabulga
TTGGTTTTTCTAAAGGTTGGTCGGGCATTCCAAATATAGTAAAGTATTTGAAACGCGGAAGAGCGAATGTCTATACAAAACTTCATGTTGATAGTATAATTATCCAATACTAGGTTTTACCTCAAGTGAAATATTAGGCACATCACTAAGCTTCTCCTTCGAAAAACCACTCTTGACATTATTATTATTATTGTTGTTGTTGTTGTAATATATAGTCATACCTATACATTGTAATGTTTTCTCTAAAATTAATGGCAATCTTAACTTTATCAAAAATAACAAACATTCAATATAGAATCAAACTAATGAGCTGAGCTATTAGCACATGTTGAATTCCATTTTATCTGTACTAAAAACACTTCAACTGATGACTTTCCACGTAATACTATTAATTCTATAAGTAATTATAAAAAGGATGGGTCAATAAATGCTAATGATGCAAGAAGAGTAAAATGGTATGGAAGTACCGCTTATTTATATTTTATGCATACTCCATATTTTCGTTCGAGGAAAGAGATATGAGAAAAAGTTCCTTATTTACCTAATATATCCATGAAAGATGGATAAAAGGGGTATGTGTTTAGCATTTTTTTATATTTACTTGAACAATGAGTAACCATCAAGGTACCAAAAGACTTTAAATATTAAAATATCCGCCCTGTACTAGTAAAAGATGACATTCTGAAAACTGAAGCATTCTTCAAAATAGACAAAATTTCCGAATCTTCGATTACCATTCATTGCCCTACAAAACCAATATTATTATATGTGATTTTCTATGTACGTCTGCTTAGAAGGTGTTTCTCGTTCTTTCCGATAAGACAGTTACTGCTAGTGGTTTTTTTACTGGTTCAAGTTTTAATACAGCTGTCCTAACGACTCTGCTATAAGGTTCATTATATAACTCTCACATCTTTTATTGATGTTTTTATCTCCTTTTCTCTAATATATATATACGTGACATTCATTCTTCTTTATACTAGCAGCCAATTGATACATGTTAGCAGCTTCGCAATCCACGAAAAAGCTTGAACGTTTCTATAAGAAAAAATCCAAACCACAAGAAAGCGTTTCACTTGATGATTTAGCATGTCTTGTCAGGCGTCTCTCGGTCCAAGTGGACGATTTGGAACATTGGATGGAAGAGTCCAATCAAAAGACTGCAAATATCTCAGCTACGCCAGTTACTCCTACTGCCGTTACTACCATGTCACTACCTCATTCGAGTTCAAGTGAGAGCAGTCTTGATAATAAAAAGAGTACAGGTCAACATATTATCATTGACCCGTGGGCATCGAATATACCTCAAAACTATGGCGCCATTTTACAAACACTAGAGGCTATGGAAAGCCAGCAAAAGTGTCCCAATGAGTGTTGTGCATCTGCAGCTTCTGTCAGTTCTGCTGATGGTGTACCTTGGCCTGAACCTATCGAACCATTTCGACCATCCCCTTCCTACTTGGATGGACATCATAATGAAAACATCCACGAAATACTTGATATACATTATACCCATTGGTGCACATTAATGCGCTGCTTGCCATTAATGGACCCTGTTACAAGTGCACATGTCAAGACCGTCGGATTATATGCAATGCGAGAGATTCTCAAGACAAAAGCAAACCAAAGAAGAGAGGAGATGATACACCCAGCTTCGACAACTAGACTTAGAGATTCGCTAAGTTATCTCAGCATTCATGATAAACACAGGTACACTCCAGATTGGTCCAGTCCTGTTCCACCACAACCTGGAATTCGGGAATCTGAGACAAAAATTGCTATTGAAACAGAGCCATCTACACCACCGCCTGTGCCACCAAAAATGTCTAGCACAGAAACAACAACCACACCAACACCATCTAGTTTCCCCTCACCAAATATGAAGAAGGGTACGAAGAAGAAGATTCAAAAATGGTTACAATTAAAGAAGAACCGAAAAATACATAGTGAAATCAGCTCTGGAAAATTGAGTTCTTTAATATTCTAATCCTTTTGCAGCGTCGTTTTTTTAATAAAGAGTATAGAGTATGAATGTTTTGTAATATCGTTATTTTTAAATCAATAAAAAAAAGCCATCAAATGGAAATAGCTTCATAAACATGCATTTGTGTGCGTGTGATTTTGGTATAGGTATGGGTAGTTTAACAACTTGGTCAAAGTACGATAGTAAGAACACTAATAAATATTACGTGCTCAACAATATTTAAACGGTGTAATAACGATGACTGACATCAATTTGAAAGATGATTATTGCTGTCTTTTTCAAGTTATTGAGAGATATTTTCAAATTAATGAGAAAAGTCGTAATAATTATTGAGAAAGAGTTTATGAGAAAGAAATTATATTAAAGGAGGCCATTGTGTTGGTTCGTCAATCAAAGAACACCTGAAATACGGTGGTACCTGGAAGCAAGCCATTCACTCTCATAGCACTCCGGTGATTGCTACCAATGAGCGCAGCACGAGCTAAAATTGTCCATACTGCTTCCAAAAACTAGCCCACCCTTACAGACGATCCACATTAAAAGTGAAAGAAACCCTGAAGATTGTTGCCGGTACGTTTTTATGCACAAATGCCTCATGCATAAGAAATATAAGCAAACAAGCATGCATGGCTAGAGACAAGGTTTCCTCCCTGGCAATTGGACTCTCGGGTCTGGCGAGAGTCGCCTCTGGTGTGTCGTTCCCCTCGTATTATGAGAAGAACAGTCCCTACAACACTGCCAAATTCAACCGCTTCGCCCGCTCGTTTCTGGATAAGAAACAGGCGTAGGCCTGCTGCCGGTGGCAGAGTTACTTGGTGAATATAAATGCTAACTTTTATTTCATTTCAATAATTTTCATTAACCTCTACTTTATATTTTCTACTTTTACTCTTTCTGGTAAGTAAAACTGAATTTCCATCTGACTTTACTTCTAACATAATTGGATTTATTTAGTCATTATACTATACGGTAACAGCCATTGTGGATGCCGTGACTATACTTTTCGTTAAGCCACCTTCGGGGATATAACAAGATGCAATGAATCGCTTGTAAATGGCTGCCGCTTTTTTTTTTCTTTTCTCCCCTTTAATCTTTTTTTTTTCTTTCCTTTTCTTTTCTACGAGACACATTGATTGTTGATCATAACTCTTAAGTTTCCTATATATTTTATACAAGATAAATAAACACACTTTTACATACATAAAGAAACTTGAATTATATATTTGAATAAAGTATATATGGATAGAAACAATATCATGGACTCTTATGAATCAAGCGAGAATGCTTTAATGGATTCCTTTAAGGCTGCAGCCCTTAAAGTGACGACACTGTATAAAGATTCACTAGTACAGAATCGAAAAGCTTATGCGTCAGGTTATCAGCAAGCTCTACAAGACTTGTTTGAGCTGATTAGCACACAACCTGAAAATGGATACATGCCCGTACAAGACATTTTACAATTTGCTCGACAAAAGAACAACCAGCTCAATGAAGAGATGATGATGTCCTCCGGCTCCTCCTCATCTTCATCCACCTCTTTCAATACCAACAACAACAGGCCACCCAATCCAAACACTGATGCTGATGGCGAAGATCCGCAACTACAACAACAAAAAATGATCGTCAATCCCTTCCAAATAGATCCACATGCCCAATTCACATTTGCTCATGCTCTCCCTGCTGTGCGAAACAATATGGAGTGGGACACTTCCACGGTCTTTAGCGAAAACTTGAAGCGTAGAATGCCAAACGAACTCTCCTTCATGGGACGATCTTTCAATATAGATAACAACACTTACGAACCTCCATTCAAGCGAAAGTCAAGACGTGAAGATTTGCCATAAACCCCTCTTACAAACTTAATAATATTTGCCCTTCCTTTACATTCTTCCCATGTATGTTTTCTTTTTTTTTCTTCTTTTTCAAAATGAACATTGTAACATCATCCCTTTTTACCTCATTTATATATTTATATATTTATATATCATTGTTTATAATCTGCCCTTTTCTTTCTTTTGTAGCCTCTTATTTTTGCGTTTTGACTATAAAAAAACAAAGATTTTTTGGAAATAAATTTATCCGACTTTTATTACTTTTAACAACAAATTCCATTATTTATAATTTAAAGTATCTGCAAGAGAATTAACATAAGCCTGGATATTTTGGCGAATCTCAGGGACTGTGCCAGGAATGCCATAGTTTTCTTTAATCAATCGATCTTCATCGATTGTCACGATGCCCTTCCCTTTTTTCTCACAAAGTACAGAGGCGCCCATACTAGTCGCACCAACATGCATCGCTCTCGCTTCTTTGATTTTCCCTTGTGTAATATTAAGGTCGTCTTCAGGTAACCACACAGTTGGAGCATTGGAGTACGTCGACGGGTGCATGTAGGCCTGGGTTGAATAGAGCGACTTTAATGTCGACACCACCATTGGATCATCGAGATTTAACCTGTCATCAGATGATGCCCTCGCTGTTTCTAGACGATCTAAAAGGATCTGGCGTGCATGATAAGCTTCAATGGGTGTTTTTGAATGAGAGGAGCTGAATGTAGGCCTTCTTTCCAGTTTTATACGTTCTCCTTCAACGATGGATTCTTCGTCACCCAAAATATTATCACTTTGTTCTTGGTCAGTTTCACTATCAGAACCAGCAGCACCAGCAGCAGCATTATTATTATTATTATTATTATTAATTTTGTTATTGTTGTTGTTATCTGATTCAGTAAGGTTGGTGTCTCGAGATATTAAACTATCACCCCCAATGGCTTGCTTACCATTATCATGCATTTGTATATGGATAACGTTATTTTCCTCTTCGGCCGACATTGTTCGGGTCAGCGCAGGATCATCGTTATCCAAGAGTGAAATCGGCAAGTATTTAAAGAGAGGTCGGTAAGCCCTTTCATAATAGGCAAACACAAATATAGTGATGATAAATGTAATGACCATCAAGACCAATTGTCCTCTAGCATTCTTTCGAATGGCAAACAAACCAATTAGTGTCAATTCAGAAGTAAACAGACCAACGTAGACATGACGAATAGCTTTGGGATATGCACGCCCTCCGGTCTCGAAATCAAGCTCATAAACATATAAAAATTGATAGAGCATCACAAAGTATTGAAGTCCGAAATACAGAATAATGAACGGTAAGATCAATGGTGCAATGACTGCATATTCGAGGGCTAAAACAAAAACCACAGTATGACTAGGTATTAGAGTACCTATGTAAACGCTTGGACAAAGGTGCTTTTGGTTGTACAGATCTCTGGGTGTTGTTGCAAAGAATGGATTTAGAAGCGAAAATAAAAGAGGGACAGTCTGAAGCATCGCTTGTCCTGACTGATTTGTTGCCTGGAGCATGACAAAGGTAATGAAGAAAGTAGATGCCTGAGGTAGTTTAGCTGACAGTGTTGTGATGATATCAAGTGGATTTTGCACCAGACTGAGGATATTGGCAATACCGCCTGAAATGGTAGAGACCAGGACAACATCGATAAACTTTTTAACAAAGAAAACAATAAAAAAGGTATTAAAAGGTATTAAAAGGATTGGGTTAATTAATTAATTACTTCAGTAAACAGGTAAAACTATCACTTTACCTGGAAAAAGAAAAATTTATGCAAGACAGACAGCTCCACAAAGGATTTTTGTGGGATTCCCTCGTTTTTTGTTAAAAACGAAAAAATCACGGGTACCATCGAGACTAAAATGGCTAGTGCAACAGCTGGAAGAATACCTTGAATAATACCAACTACGGTTGGACCAAGATTATTAATAGCAGATAGAGGAGGAAATATCTGACTGAGCGTCTTTAGATTAGCAAGAAACTGTACAAAAACGACTTTATATAATAAAATGAACAATTAATTTGTCAAATCCCAATTTGGTTATTCTTTATTTTAGTTTCATTACCTGGAATAGCCCAAAAGATAACAATGGCACAGGTGATAACAATGCTAACAAACTTTCTGATAAGTCTCTCGAATGAATGAATTCTCAAATTTTCCCAAATAATATCTGAAGGAGCGACTTGGATTGCACGTAGTGCCATTGTCATTGCTTTCTCATCCGTCAAACACTGCGCTGCCATGTGAGCGGCGATCTGATGATTGAATTCTATAAAGGCTGAATTAATATGTTTAACGTTAATTGATTCGACTTGTTGTTGCTGTTGCTCCTCTATCGATTGGTTTAGATTCTTAATCTTGTTCATATAAAACTCGATAGAGTCAACCTTGTGACCCAAACATGGAAGCGGGATTGGAAAAGAGCTCTCACGATGCATAGGTCGTAAATTTTCAGGAATTCCGTCTCGTACTTGAACTTCTTCATCCACATCGACTTTGTTTGACTTTTTCTTCTTATATGTATCCTTGTAGCTAGCCAAAATCGCATTGGTGATAGCTGTTTCCAAGCTATATACTGCGTTCTCACGTTCTATTACAAGTTTGGGCAAGTCATCCAAGTGGCGATTGATCCAGATGCGACGTACTCCACCAGGATACTTACTAAATATGCGTGTGAGTTCGGCAGGCTGGTTAACCTCTTCAGGAATTGAAGGTACATAGATTGTTCTTGCTGCGATGGTGGATGCATAGGCTGGACTAAGTAAATACTCTCGTCTTAAGTATATATAATTTAAAGTCCCACGGTAAGTGTAGATCATTGTGGATACTAAGGGTTTTAGTTAGTAACTCACATTTTATATTTCTTGGCGTATTTTTTTAGACTGTACCAAATAGTATAATTGCTAACAAGCAATGAGCCCATGTACGATCATCATTAATGACGTTTCCCATAGTATAACGGTTCAGACCAAATGAATTGCCTTGATCAATTATATTAACAGGAAAGAGAATGGGTATGGCAATTATAGAGAACCCAAAAAATAAGAACAACCCCATTCGAAGAAACTTTAATATCATAAAGCGGTCAAGGCCCATAATTCGGATTAGATCTTCATCTTTCACTGTAAATATTTTATACATCCATTTGATATATCCTTTTGGTAAAGGAGGTGGTCTATGTCTGTATATATATATGTGTGTTAATGTTACATCAAAAAATGTTTGTTTTCTTTCAAATGTTACTCTTGTAATACTCCATAAGATCTTGGTGAAAATGTTAAAGGACTTGACGTTCTTAAAAGAATGAATAAGCCAAAGAAAAAACCACCTAATGCAGCATTGAACCAAAGAGCAGAAACAAATGTACTTATTGAATTGTCACTATTTTAAGAATAATGATGGTCAGTATATAATACTGTGTAAAATCACATTTTATATTAAGCCCTACACTGGTTGATCCATATTGACTTTCTTTTATATTAAAAAATTAAATATTAAATTAAAAATAATAAACTATACTAATATTACTAGGGCTATATTATTATAACAATGATGATAATAAATAAGAATAACAAAAGATAAAATAATAAAAAAATGTCCAAAAAATATACGAAATGGAGCATGTCTTAAAGTATAATGTGGAACACATGAATCTGATACCACACTAACAAAGATGGTGGAAGACAACTTACTCCGATCGCCATTGATTTGAATTTGTTTTAATATTAATGAAAAACTTATCACATACGTTGATGAGCGGCAATTATTGTTGTATTCAGGTAGTAAAGATTTAACGAATTGAATTTTATTCGGAAATGTTTAAGTAATAATAATACATTTTAGTTCTATTTAATTGATTTTACTTGGTAAACATGTAATATAAATACACTTAACAATGAGTGTGAAAGATTGTATACAAAAAAGAACAAATGGATTTTTCTGGCTTGTTTTTTTTTAACTCTTCCTCAGCAAATACACATGGAACGAAGTGGTCACTAAAAAATAACCGAGACATAAGTAGTTGCTTTTTATTATTGACGACGGCGACAAATATATATATATATAATTTTTTAATAATGTGTTAATAGGTCTTTAATATCATTATGAGCAACGCCAAATGAATCATAACCATCAGTTGATAATTGGTATTTCTCTGTCAGTGCATGCCATTGTTCTTGCATTTCATCTTCAAAGCGGGTGAGTTTAAAGATTCGATCCATATTAGGTTCCAGATTTGCGATGGTATAATCTTTATTATGCCCAAGCTATCCATTGAAGCTGACATCAGTCTCTATCAAGTTGTATAATTTTAGCATTATAAACCTACTATATTACTGACTTCTTTGCCATCAAGTATACTAATTGAGCTTCTACAGCTACTTCCAATAGATGATATGGTAGTCACATTTTCATCAGACAAATTATTATATAGTAGTTCTGGTGGTTGCAAAGTGTCACGTTTGGTATTAACCTGAGGAGTGGTAACGTTCGTAGTTTTAATATTTTTGCATATATCAAATAGTTTTGTTAGTTTATCAAATTACCTTTATGACGTTTTTCTTTGTTTCCATTTTTGACTCTTAATAACATGTAAATATAAAAAAAATTAGATGGAATTTAAGACAAAAAGCAACAAAAAAGAATACAAAATCAAGAAAGATGAAAGACATTTGATTGTTTTTTTTAATAGATACCTAAAGATAATGATGAAGCGGAATAATTTCTATCCCTATTGGGTGTATGAGGAGCGCTGCTCCAAGAGTGGATCGGTGTACGACGACCATGCACTTGTTGTACTATGGAATTTGACGGAAGTGATCGCGACGGTACGACACATTTACTAGGTGACACGGATCTTGAATGTTGGTTTTCAAAAATCTCAGACTTTCGTTTATTTTCAGCATTGAACAATTTACTGATGGCGCCACCATTGTAGCGTGTCAATGATCTGGATCGGTAGATGGTCCGGCCATCCATGCCTTGTTGTATATATCTATGCTGTCTTGCCTTAAGTTCTTTGGATTGTTTTAAACAAGTATCAAGGAAAATGACTAAACAGCAAAAAGTTACATTAACTGATAAACGAATTAAAAATAAAGAACTTACGATTATTCCAAAATATACTTTCAAAATCCAATGTCTGTGCGCAATCAGAGTTCACCAAAGGTTTTTCAATACTAGGCTTATGCGATAAAATAAAACGATAACCTTTTCTATCTGGCTGTATCAAACCAACGACCCAAGGAAACATCAAACCAGTATGAAATAATTTTTCAAGCTCCTCGCCATCATCGACATAAATCAAGGCACAGCAATTCTAAAGGAGATTTAAAATTTACATAGTTGCTTTACACAAAAAAACTTTTACTTACTTTGTATTTAGCTTGAATATAATTTTCAGGGTTATATACGTTGCAGTAAGTGGGTATATCTTGCCATTGTCTATGTAATGTGCGATCATCAGGTTCTATATTTGTTAAACATGAAAATTTTAGTTATTTTTTCAGAAACAATGAAAATAGTTTTGAATACGTTACTGTATTGTCTGGCAAGAGCACGCGTCAATTGGTACTGGTGGATAAAATCCCTAGTCTTTTCTAGATATTGGCTCGTTTTATGACGTGATTCTTTCTTTACAGGCATAACAGAGAACAGGCGCGGACCCTTGTAAAAATATTCCTCAAATGATGTAACATCCATATTACCATCCTTAATCTCTTGTGGCGCTGACGCTGATAAAATGAATGAACAAGAACGCTCTATCGTACATATTTATACAATAATTAGATCTATCAATTTTTTTTTCGTTCTCAATGTTACTCACCTGAAGGTCCATCAAAGAGCTCTATACTTTCAATATCTGCCCAACCTTTAAATTTCAAGAAATAATCTCGGCGCTTAGTATGGTTATTAGCAATCTTTTGCTGTGACTGATGTACTGATGATGTAAGCAGTTCTTTCATATCAACTTCTTTGGATTCTATGGATGGTCGACTAGCAACTAATATCTTATCTGTAAATAAAAATATTGTGACGGCACGCGTTGGCTTGTTTGTTACACGATGGATTTCTATTGCATCCAGATGGGTAATCAATGAGCGCTTTTGGTTAATCAAAGAACACTAGAAGAGAGGATTAGCTATATGTATTAACCACAAACAAAGAAGATAAATTATCTCACCGGTGAATCTTTTATGGATTGATAAAGGCTTAAGAAAAGTGTAGCTTTTTTAGTAGGTTTGTCATCAGCCATGGTTGCTATAACTTTTGCCTTGTCACAAGCAGATTTCAATCCTTTGTAATCCGGATGGCTTTCAGGTGTCAGACAAAGAATTTCTATTTTTAGGTATACAAGACAAATTATATATAAATGAGCCATGCATGTAAAACAAACACATGCTCACTATTATTACCTCTTAGCATCAAAGAGTATCTACTAATACGTTGAACAGGTTCGACTAAAATATCTTGTAATCTCTTTCTTTTGAATTCAGCACGATCCCTCACTTTTAAAAGAAATCTACGATAAGCATGATTCCCTTTAAATTCCGCTGTGTGAAGCTGCTGGGCTTCTGCTTGCTCCAATAAATATTTTCTATAACATTCAAATTTTTCAATCTAAAACAAAAGAGCTTGTTAAATGGGATAAAATCATTTGAATGACTACTTTTCCATACATGTTTTTCACAAATGGCACCAAACCCTTCATTGCTCTTTTTTTTTCCCACAAGGTCATTTAGAAACGCTTCATTTGCAGCCATGATTTGTTCAATGTTTAAAAATATCTTTGCACATTTGAAGGTATTGAGAACACAATGTTTCTGTTGCATGATTGCTCGAAGTGGCCGCACAACAAACCGAACTAATGTTTGTAATGTTTCAACGTAAGATTGCTCTGTGCGAATGAATTCTTGAATACGGAATACTCGTTTTTCATTATCCTGTTCCCTCTAAAAAAAGAACAAAAAATTTAATACTTTTCTTTATGTAGATATTTAATTATTTTTACCTTTGGTATAAATTGATTGATTGTTGTGGTATTTTCTACTTGGTCTAATTGACTGCCTGATAATGGATTTAACGATGCTTTTGAAATGTCGGTTCCAATAATTTTTAAAAACTGCTCTAATTGATGCTGATCGCCTAAATAAATAAGTAAAAAGTGGTGAGTAATAATATTCACTAAAAAAAGAATTTAGTCAAACGTTACTTTGCAAGCGATCTTTTCTGGGTATAATTAAATCCATATTCTGACACTTTTGAAATAAATTGTTACTAATTTTGTTGATGTTTTGTTTTTACTATATTTGTATGGTATTACCGCTGGTCTTTTTGTCTGTGCCATTATTCTATCAACGAAATCATGGTGTTGAACTGGTTTGGGTGTTGGAATGCATTTATTTTTCGATAGTTTCCAATGTTGAGAATAGCCGTAACCGTTTAGTTCCAACTTTAGAGTCTGTTGTTGTATATACGAAGTGTTAGTTTAATTCTGGAATATAAAAGACTAACTAATCTTATTTAATTTACCTTGGAGTTTGACATTATTATAAGTTAGAAATGAATGACAAAAAGGATAACAAATAAAAAAAACAAGAAGAATAATAAATATGGAAAAAAGGAGAGAGAGAGGGGATATTATGTAAAACGGAGGGATCATTAAAAAGGTTGAATGTTTATAGTTTTATGCGTTTCGTTGTTATTGTTTCTTCCGCATTAAGGACCTTTCTTATTTAAATCGGTGTAACCATCGATTTAACACCTAACAAAGAAAACAACAAGATAATTACTAATTCTCATTCTATGTTATTAGTGTCTATCGTAAAAACAAAACTACAATGAAAATTATGTTTTTATTGTTATTACTCTTAATCAATTAAAAATTTTATACGTGTTCTTTTGATGATGTCAAAACAGCTCGGAACAGCATAATTGCGCACATCCGAAAAGTGAAGAGACACGTGCTCTTTCTTGGCTAGCTTTTTACGCCAATAAAATGAAAAAAGTTGATGAACTGTTAAAATAATAGTAGAGAAAGCGTTTTGTTTTTATTATATTTTTATTTATCGATTTAAAATAAATAAATAAGCCAACATTATTCACTATTGACTTTGTTCAAGCGTATTAGTGCTGTTCCTTCTGAGTTCACGAGCTTGTTTCGCTGACTTTTCTTCAGAGTATGAACTGTTGGCCGAATTACTATTATTATATTAGGGGTTGATGTGTGTGATCATTTTATTGCTATGGTTATTATTTCGTTAGTACTTCTTTATCATGATTATATACAAGAGGGAAACGCAAAATGCCAAATTCACACACATATAAACAGTAAGGAATACTTTTAAATGTTGGCGCGATAAGTGATTAAAGCTGCAATACTATGGTAACCTTGTTTTTTATTCACTTTTGTATTTCGAATAACTTGTTCGTCGAATTCAGAGTTACTACAGAGATTCCCTTCTTCTTCTTCAGACTGATCGCATAAGTCGCTACTACTTGACTTGAGACTGTCACCTTCGTTAACCTCGTTAAAGCTTATTGAGGACCTTCGATCATAGTCAAACGAACTGTGTGTGTAAAAAATGGAATCAGACCCTATCGATGAAAACCGTACTGATTTTGTGCTGCTTTTTCGCCGTTGGTCTTTTCTTTTTTTGAAAGTGTTTTTTGCGGAGTCAATGAATTTTGATAGAGAAGGCATTTTAATATACGTAATGTAATTTAATTTTGTGAGTGTGAGAAAAAAAATAAAAAAAAAAAGGAGAGAAAAAAACAAGAGTGAATTGTGTTATGTTATTATATGTAAAAGCTGCTCTTTTTAATATTTTTGTGTGATGTTTTTTTATATAGGGTCGAAGAATAGTCACATGTTATCCTAAACAGGAATTTATACTTTAGAGTAAAATGCTAAATTGGCAGCAGTTTTATTTGATTGGTGGAGTGGTAGTCCTTTCTTTCTTTTTCTTACGTCAAACAAAACATTTTTGTTGCATAAACGTTAAGACCAAGAGAATAAATAAGTAGAACAAACTCAATTTGTTAAATCTGAAAAGGTAGAATAAAATAGTTTTAATAGCGACAAATTCAATTGAGAGCCCCAAGATAAAATGAGCTTTTCAATTCAACAGACATGGATAAATCACAAAAGAAAAATAAAGAAAAAAAGTTTATGCTTGGATTTTTACTCGCTTGGTACCTCAGACCAACAGACTGCGCCATAATTCATGTTACTAGACGTTTCTCGAAATACTTACACTAAGCACTGTCTCTGTCAAAAAAAATGGATTGATACTATCGTTGTTATTGTGGTTACAAAGCTGAACTTTATTAAATAATCCCGAGGTATATGACATACGAAATAAACTCCATTTCTGGTGTTATTTCAAGCAAATGACTCATTGAGAATGGCACCAGAAACTTCCCCCAATTAATGATGTGTCTCCTTGTAAAAGAAAAGAAAAGTGGTATCCGACTTATCGTGTGATTAGCATGTACAATCACATACCATTCTATTGGCGGAATTGGCTCTATTTGATATAAAGAAGCAATATTTACAAAAGGAAAGTTTTCTTGATCGTCATCTTAAATGTGCAACTAGCCCTTTAGTGTCACACACTCCCCTTTACAATTTAAACTTTTCTGCCAAAACGAAAAACATGTTTTGTTGTTTGTGGGTCAGTTGCTTTTATATTATTTACACCAAACTGTTTCCATTCCAAAAAAGTTGATGCTATTACTAAATAAATGCGTCCGATCTCCTTCTCCCAATTTGTAATGGCATTTAATTTCTCACGTAAAATAACAATATTACCTTTAATATCGTTTTTAGTCACCCCCAAAAACATTATTATATTTTAAAATAATATCTCATTTTTTGAGATTTTGCCATGTTTATGCATGGTTTGGCGTTCTATAATTTATTTATACGTAAATCGCAGAAATAAACACTCTATACGAGAAACGAAGAAGGTCCATATAATATCATCATTTGTCTACGGATAAAATCAATACTGCGCATGCCAAATTTTGTTTTTTAAAGGGTACCCAAGATCTCATTGTATACAATTTTATTGTTATAGAAAACCGCTACTATTAATATCTTCCAGTCCTCTTGTCAAATGTTGTGATTTTCCTCAAGAGGAACTTTCTCATTCATTTTAACGAAAGATAAACGAACTGATTAACTTATTCAAATAGCTTATTTATATTAATTATATGTTCTTTGCATATTATGCCCTGATTTTAAACAAATTAAAAGAAGAAATATATGAAATGCATGATAGTACAATAAGAAGGATAACTATGACGATTATTTACTAGAAATAGATTTATCCAAAAAAGCCAAACATCGGGCCCTTACAATGAAAAGCAAATGTGAATAATATATCCACGTGCTTCTGGGCCAACTAACATTATGTTCTTTTTTGTAAATTTTCCTTTTCAAGAATGTAACCCGGAACTATGGTAAGGCAATGTAGAACATGAAAAGAAAAAACGAAGACCAAATTTGTGGCTGTTCATTGGGTTAACTAACACTTTTTTTTTCTTAGAAGTCTGCAGAAAAAAGCAAAAAATTAAAGAACTTCCAGTAAGCTTACAAGTGAAGACATAGTGATAGCTGTATATCCTATTAAGTGACCTTTTAATATTATATTCCCCTATTTTGTTTATTAGAATAGTATTCGCGAGTGTGAAGTAATCATAATAATATTTTGTGCCACCCTTAGTTATAAGGTGATGTTTGTTCTGTCGAATAGGATAAGGATCCAATGTTGTGCAAAAAGATATCAAAGAAAAACAAAAGCACAAAAACTCATATATTATTATCGTTATGTTATCTAAAGTAAACACTGTCATAAATAAATAATTTATAATTATAAACATCTTTAAATCCATGTGAATCATTTTAACTAAAAGACTGATGTTTATGGGTTCGAGATCACTCGAAAATTTCAGACACTCTATAATTTTTTTATTCAGAGTAAAAAAAGGTAATTCAGAAGAAAAAGGAAAGCCTTATTTTAAGTTGACAATGATTAAAAATCTGATAAAGTGGATAGTAAAAAAAGAATCAATTTCTTTTTAGAGCGATTTCATTTCAGGAATATTGATGGAAGTAAGAAGATAATACTACCTAATTTATATCTTATTGTGGAAAAGAATGGGTTAGCATTGACAGATCATCTTTCAACGTTAATTCTATAACAATTATTGTAGAAAAGGAAGAAGATGATACTGTACTTTTCATATTTAATGCCAATGCTTTAGATAAATATCGATCTGTAACTACAGTTATTTATGCAAAACAAATGCTTTCTTCTTATACTTCCCTTTTTCATTTTTATCTTTGGTCATTACCTGTCATCATTGCAGTCGGTTTAATGTTTGCTTTTTATACTGGATTTTATAGTAATAAACCCTTTCTTAAAATCATTGATTTTTAAAGTACATTGAGTCGGAGACAATCCTTAATATACTTCTCCTTCTGTGGATTCAAGAACTCATGAAATGAACTTTTTTTAAAGGTAAATTGTCTTGATTCTTTTCGTTTGTTTTTGTATAGAATATAATATTTTCTCTTTAAGCAAAAAAATATTTCGATAGGCAAAAGTAAGTTACTTTAAACAAGTACTTTAGATACCTCTCAATACGTTTACCTTTAAAGGCATTACCTATCGAGTTTAAATACCCGAAATGTAAAGAGAGCCGAGGAACATATCTAAATTTTAAACTGATGGATGTAGACTGATGAATTTTACGTTAAGAATTTTGGATGGATACTAGTTATACATTGAACCTATGAAAATTGAATTAATCGATTTATTCATCATTGATCTCGCTAAAGAATAAAATAACCAGCAGATCAAATATTTAGCAAGATGAATACCACTTGCATTGAAAAGAGAACCTCAATTAAAGTAAGAAAAAAACGATTTTTTTCAATAGTACTGTCCAAAATATATTTCAATCTTGAAATTTATTATACCTTAATCGCAAACCTATAACAAGAAAAAAATCACTCGTTTATTGTCATCGTATACCATCTCAAAGTGTCAAGAGACAAAATATATACTCCACCTGAATATTTTTTAGAATAAGATCTCATTATGAAATATGGGGTTACAGGATATAATGCTCGAGAAAGTCGGAATTCTACTAAACTATATTTATTTGAAATGAATAATGAAATACAGGAGAATTACTTTAGACTTATACTTTGCATTATTTGACGATAAAAATAGTGGTGTATTACATTCAATAACAGCAGTAGCAGCAATAAAGTTTGTTTATGGGATAGGTTGAATAGATCAGATATAAAGTCCGGAGTGTTCTTATAATTCAGCTTCGAATATAGGCTAGAAGTCGCCTACCATTTTAAACATTTTAGTTAAGTTTTTCAAGCTTAGGAGGAATAAGTCAACTGTTAGATGAAAGCAATCATAGATGAATGTGTGATATTTCAATATATTATTATAAACGGTTTCATTTTATATCAAAGGCTCGTTTACTAATATACTTTGATTTTGAATAATGCAAGTCTCTCTTCATAACTTATTAAGTATATATTGTACTACCATGAATAGAACCCTGTATTTCATAAACGTTTTTATTTGAAACAATGCTTCTATATTTTGGTGCTGTTTGAATAATATAACAAATAACGGCTAAAATATGGGTTATATTTTATACGAAAAATAAACAACAAGCTAGGTATACTAAAATTCGAAAAGGTTACCTCATCCCGAGTCTCGGGAATCAGGCCTATAAAAGTCTAAAATGGCTGTAAAAAAAGAGTGGGAAATGTTCAAATAAAAGAGCGATTGAGAGTAAAGTAGTTTCCTCAAAACAGTCAATTAAAACGTGTGCGTACTCAATGTGCTTTTTCGCAAAAAGTGAGGTTACATTTCGAAGAATACCTACAGCCGCATAATTTTCTACAACTACTTAAAAGTAGCAACTTTTCATTGCCACCAATCAATGACTTTGATGAATAGCAAGTGAGTTATAACTCTATATGTACATATTGCATGATTATTTATAACGAAGTCAAAGGCCATCAAATAGGTTAACTCATATTAATATTAAATGTACAAAATCAAAGATAACTATATCTTTTATTCATGCATTCCATAACTCGTATTCAGTTTCTTATTAAATCATTGTTTTCGCATCATATAAAGCATTAATACTTATCAATATTCTTGCTTGCTTTGCCTCAAATAGCTGTAGTGATTTACTAAAATCCAGAGATATTTAAACTTTAATGATTTGTTATTTATCACATTGTTAGCTAACACGGCGTTTAATATATGTCATAAACTATGTTCATCTTTTCAACATTTCATACGTGTTTTATATTTTATGCATATATAAATTAACACTAATTCTCATAAAAAAGAGAATTTAGCAATTTCTTTATAAATACGTGATCCACATGTTTTTAGTTGATAAAACACCATAATTACATTTTTACTTTTAAGTATAACATATAATACTAAAAGAACTTGTTAGACATGGATAATAATAAAAAAAAGAGCCCGTTTGTGGCTGTATTGGTATTAGGTTATTCAATGTCGTATTCTTGGAATTCTAGAAACAAAGGATAATTTATTTGAAATAATAGATAACCATTATGAAATAGAGTAAATCGTATATATCTAAAATAGGTTTAAGTATTCAATATCGGTATACTCAGTTTTGTTTCTTTTTCCAATACACAGCTAAGTTGATGAAGAAGAGGAAGAAAAGCACATTGGGGTGACAAGAGTGGTACGCCAATTACAACGTATTAACAGTCTATCAAATCGGAGGGGGCTCCAATGTCACGCGAAAGTATATTTAATTCAACAAAGTGAGGTAGAGAGCAAAAGAAAGAAAAAGAAACTCCATCATTTACTTTGTTATATGATAAAGTGTTTTTTTTTCTTGTTTTTACTTATATATTGCTGGTTATAGAAATCACTGATAAAAAAATATATATATTATGGTCATAGACGTTATTCACGGGATTTATACAAGTTGTAAACAATTAAGCGAATTGTGAAGTATTTTATGCACTGGAGCTGCAAGTTCATGTTGAATGTACTTCCATTTTTAAACTTTGTGATATGTGGGACGGCTTTTTAGTAATAAAATGACTCTCTTTATAATCACTTATTAATAAAATAATTTTTCTTTCGAAACATGAATATAAGGAGGAGGATCGTGAAGAGAACTGTATTTAATAAGGTTTAATTTAGCTTAATATAGGGTTTCAATTGTTGCGATGGTGTAGTGAAGTGGGCGAATATGTCATTACCTGCTATTAATTATCTAGGACAATGTTAACAAGATAATTGCTTTTGAAATTAAATATGAGACAAAAATAAACTTTAACAGAATTATGATTCGTATTCTATATTTTGTAACATTTCACCAACAAACGGCCATTCTATTAAACCTGTTTAATTTTTAGCTAAAAATAAACCAAGCTAGAATGATAAATGTCCCATATATTTTGTATTATAAACGGGATAATTTCTTTTTTTGAAAAGCTTAATAAAAAGAAAAAGGACAAAAGGGAAATTATTCTTAAAAAGCTTATCTCGGAAAAAGTAAATCAAAGAGCACACTTGTTTGGTATTATTTTTATGAGATACCTTACTTTTCAAGGACTTAGTAGTAACTATGCTATCTTTATCATATCTCTACAATATACTGGATTGAAACAATGGCGACAATACTCTTGTTAGATAAATATAAATAATCCCAAAACGATCAATGTAAAAGTAAAACTGAACACTCTCTGAGCTTAAGTGACTCATAGATTCTTCTTAGTGAAAAACATAATATATCTTACATTGTATTTTCACTCTTTTTTATATGAAAACTACAAAAACCAATTTTCTAAAAAAAAAAGAAAGCAAGGAAAAACTTAGACAATTCAGGTACATGTCTGATATTCTAAAATATAGGTACGATAGAGTAATCAAAACGATAAATGTTAAAGGTCTAGAATACATAATAACTACAAAGGTAGTATCTTTATTGTTAAAGAAGTCAAGCCATATGGCTTGATTTTTTTTTAAACTTTTTCAGCACAAAACAAATAATATTAAGGTGGTTTGAAACATGGGGTAATTCGACGAAAAATGGGTAAAATAAACGAATTCAAGCAATTCGTATAACACACATAGGAGAATATGTTTTGATATATATAGGTTGTGTTACAACCTTGTTGGTACAACAAATCTGTTGCCCGGAGATCCGATTCAATAATTTGTACAATTTCAAAATATTTATGGCGTTTTGCTGTTGCAGCCCTTTCACCTCTTTTTTTATTTAACTGATTTGTCGAATTAAATCATAACAAACAGCTGTGTTTTTTTTCTCTCTCCCTCTCCCTCTCTGTAATCATGTATATATTTATATCGTATTATTTTAATAACAATAGTAATTAAAGTTTATTCTCCATAGCATTATATCTGATTATTGTTTTTTATAATTTTTTCTCCATTTTTTTAGGTGGAGTTTTTTAAAGTAAAAAAATTGAAAGCTGGTTTGAGCTTCTACTTTTATTTTTATAGTGATTTTATATTGTCAGTGAGGCGTTTTTGGGCTTTCTACCATGTCTCTCCCCCAAATCTAAAAGTCAAGAAATACCATAATCAGATCTTGAGTTCGGACTTCTTTATTTAGTAATTTGACTTTTTGATTAATCGGATGTGTGTACCAACAGAAATGTCTATTTAATATGTGTTTTTGCGTGACTCTAGTGCTACCAAGATCAAAATTTGTCTCTAAACTGATATCATGTGAAGCCTAAGTGCTGTCTTCTAGTGTAACATATTAAAAATATCCCACAACGTCCCTTTCCAAAGATTTTGTTATAAAGACTGATAAACTTGATCCAAACCTCTTTTTTTCTTGTCTCATTATTTATTTATACCAGTTATTTTAATCCATAATATTTTATTTTTATCAAACTCTTTTGAAATCAAAACTATTCTAACTGATATCTTCACTTTATATAAAATGACTACCTTCTATGACTTGCTTCCTCAACTTGACGCGATGTCTATGCATTTAAATGGACAAGGAGTGGACTCAAGTAATCAGCAACAGACTATCTACAATGGTCTGATCCATTCATATTATCAATTGCATTCTGGCACTCCCTGTTTAGACTTCCAAGATAGCGTTATCTATCCATTGTCCTCCCATCAACAACAGGCTTACATTGCACCTCTTTTACATGAATCTCCTTTAGCTTGCATTGATGAATCCCCATTATCATACCAATCCGATAGCTTTAACACTCACCTAAGTATAGGTTATGAAAATAATAGTGCTGTAACATCTCCGGAAGATGATGCATTGTCGCTCTTGTTCGACAACAATAATTTGGATTTTGGTAAGCAAGAAGACTATCCCGATCAACTCAGTGATTGCATTAGCATTGGTTCCAGTACAACCCCTTTACCACATATTTCAATCAGTGAGGATGAATTCTGCCCTAATGATTCCTGTAGAAAACCATTGAAGCGCTCAAGCTCCGTAGAATTTTTACCTTCCAAAGATGGTGCATCCTCCAACTACCATTGCGAGTATCCCAATTGTACCAAAACCTTTACACGTACCTACAACCTTAAATCTCACCGCAGAACTCATACAGATGAAAGGCCGTTTGGATGTGGTATGTGCCATAAAACTTTTGCTAGACAGCATGATCGAAACCGACATGAAAAGCTCCACGGAGGTACCAAACCTTATTTGTGTGAATACTGTGATAAATCCTTTGCCAGACAAGATGCCCTGAACAGACATTTAAAAAAAGATAAACGCAGTCGAGAATTACAAAAAGCCAATCAAACATTCCTCTTATACGCGGAAAACACAATGGCTATCCCACCTTGTTTATTATCAATGATGAGAAAGCGCAATCAAGAAAATCTAAAAAAACGAGCCGCCGCCAAGAGAAAAGCAGCAGCAGCAATGAGAAAATAGTTAATCCTTCTTTTTCTTATATATATTTACATACACATTTTCCAATTATAAATACGCCTGTTTCACCCTATTTACAGTACTTTTTTTCATACCTTCCGCCTCACATATAGTTTTTTCTCCTACGGCTTTATTATCTGTACTTATGCAATTACTTGTTTATGTCACTTTCCCTTTTCCCTATTTTTTTTAGACAAAAAAAAGGGTAAATTGAAACTTTTGCTCTTCCAATATAGAAATTCAATTTTAACTATGATTATAAAAATAAAACAATAAAAAAAAGCTTATCTCACACATCGGTTTTTAGTAATAATTTCTTCTTACAATTGAGTGTTTATTTATTGTAAATAAAGGGTTAGCATAAACCGGGCAATAATATTTATAAAAAATAATAAAAAACGTTCCCATAAACTAAAATTGATCTTCTACAAATAAAAACTTAATAAAAGCGCACTGTATTTAAAAGGATATTAAGCTTTTGAACAATATGCTTACGTAAACTTTGAAAAATGAATTTAAATCAGATGATTTAACAAAAGTAGTTGGCGGCTAAACCAAGTGGTTGGTTTTCCTAATGCTACGCATTGATCACAGAATTTACATATATTGCAAATGAATGGGTCGGAATTTGTTTATCTGTACAAACTGTAACCACCCTTTTACCTACTTTTAGAAGTTTACCAGTATTTTCAACTTTTGAGTTTTTACAATTCAAGATCTTTCCAAGCAGCATGGCCAAAAATCGAAAAAAAAATGGGGGGACTTGTGATTTAGCTTTTTCCCTAATAATCTGCACCTAACCTTGTTTCCTTTAACCTCTACTTTGTTTTTTTATTTCTTTATATGTTGTGTCTTCCCTCCCTTTTACTTTCCTTTCTATTTATTTATTTTTAATGAAAAAAGGAAGCCTAAAAAGAAAAAAAGGAAAGTTGAGAAGGCTTAGGATGACATATATTACGTACGTATTTTTTCTAAACTTAGGCTTGTGTCCGCCAACTCGGACGAACTGAGTTTTTTTTTTTTTTTCACTGACGAG